>MU185282.1:7464-77054 GCA_016904865.1 Pissodes strobi | reverse complement strand
AATATTTCGAAAACTATCAACTTTAGCGTTATTTGACAAGAGTACCTTTTTTACGTTAAAAAGTCGTAAGGTTATTAATTAGCAGTGATAAGTCTTATTATACCTAGTGACACCAAGTTATTGCAGTTCAACAGTAAGAAAAGTGCTGCTCGTAGCGCCCTCTATCCGATAGAAGAAAAACGAGCCCAGATTGTTATTTCCCGCCCCAAGAAACCCCCCTACACCAAATTTTAACCCAATGCTCCAAAAACTTTTGAAAATATCTAAAAAACTCGAAATAATATTTTTAACTTTGACACCCTGTATCTCTCTTAATATAAATTTTCGGATTATAAAAATTACGCTAAATCGTTATGTTTTGAAGTGAATAATTTACTGCTGCTCTGTGTCCCATTACTTAAGGACCACCCTGTATATATACTTTCGTTAATTGCTGGTTAACGTATACCGGACTAGTTAGCTTTCGAGTCATTAATTTTTACCTTTCTACCTAACGAACATGATTTTAACTTTTCTTTATTAAATAAGGTATATCTTTCTGAGGAGGTTAAACCTTTATTTGCCTCATGTTTTTGTTTAACCTAAAAATTTGCTTGATTGCGTTTAACTAAACAAGTCTAATTTCGGTTTGAATCTTAATATATCTGGTCAATTGTGTTTAGCTAAAATATTCTAGTTTCCTCTTATTGAACTTTCAATTAACTAAATTCAATAACGTTGTATTTTTTCACGGTCATTAATTTTAGATACCTGAATTTAGCTACTATATTGATATTGCGGCCTAGCGGACTTTGCGTTATTCGTTCAATTGTCTTATTTTCTTTTACTAACTTTTGGAAACAAACTCCGTCATAAGTAAGCCACTCTAGACTTGGAACTTGCGTTTAATTTAAAACATTTTATTCTTTACAATTTTAATCGAAGATTGTTTCAATAACGCTTAGTCATACTAGTTATTTTAATTGCGCGGCCGTTACCAACGTATTAAAACCAATACCTATATATATAAATAGTTAGTAGTATAACTTTGTGTAAACAAATCATGATTTGGATTTTTATCGACTTTAAGTGATTATTTATTTGCGTTACTGAACCTTTCTTATAATAGGTGATTATTTGATGGTTGCGCAAATTATACATATTTTTTTATAACGTTATTACCGAAAATAAATTTTTTCTTTAGCTAAATGTCAACAAGAGATTGACTCAGACTTTAAGTTAATCGCTATTTACTTTATAGTTGTCATTATTCAGGCATAAGTCGAGAGTACCGGGGTACCACGATTATTAGTAGTTTTTTGTTCTAATTTACTTGACATTCCAACTCATTAGTTTTTTATCTTTATAATACGATTAATATCAACCATTTCTTTTTGGTAATAAACCGATTCTTTGTTTGTCTACTTACCTGTTTTATTTAATTAGCTTTTGGTATCAGTGCTCCAAAGGGAAGTCGCAAGAAGTAGTAAGTATACTTGATTTATATTATTTGTGCTCAATAATTGAAACGTTCCGAATTTAGCGATTTTACCTTTGTTGCTATTGTTTATCACTGACTTTAGTTTTTTTTTTATTAATATTTGAGTATATGCTTATTACTGACTTTGGTTTTTGGATTAATATTTGAGTATTTGCTTTATCTTTCTATTGTTAATACTGATAAATTTCTGGCATTCAAATCTGATTTGATTTCTAACTTATTTTTGTAATCTTTTATTTTGTCGTGAAGCTTAAGCTAAAACGAGTTCCATATTTCAATTTTGGGGTATTTCTTACTTGTGCCGTCTACAAGCTAGTGGCGCCTTAAATAAATAAACCCACCCCTACTCTCTGACATTTGAGCTAGGGCCTAAAATTTTTCTTTAAATTTGAAATTATTCACTCTCAATTCCTTCTAAGCTAGAGTGAAGGTTTTGCGCCAATTAGAAGAAAAGAAAAATAGTAGCAGCTCTTCTGCCTGCAAGGTCTGAAATCGTTGAAAGGTTGGTGAAGGTTAGAATGATTTCTTTCTTGAACAGGTTTAATTTTTTGAGTCCTACGCAGTTTGGTTTTCGAGAAACAAAGAGCACTGGAGATGCTGTATTTGACCTTCTGCGTGTACTCTACAATCAGCTTAACTCTGGTGAGGCTGCTGCAGCAGTGTTCTGTTATGTCTCCAAAGCCTCTGACAGTGTGGGTCACAGAATACTGCTGTGGAAGTTGGAGAGGTAGAGCTTTAGAGGCTCTTCCTTGTGATGGATCAAATCCTACCCATCGGGTCGTGTTCAGAGTGTCAATTTTAGGAGCTGCTGTTCAGATGAGCAACACATTTCTCTAGGTGCCCCCAAGGGCTCTGTCTTGGGGCATATACTCTTCCTTTTATATATTAACGACTTGCCTCTATTATCAATAAGAGGAGAGGTAACCGTATTCGCCGACGATACCACCATTTAATGGCATGAAAAAGATGTAGGACAGCTAAAAAGGATCTTGGTCACTGGCCGGATCAATGTTAAGCACTGGTTTGATGCAAATCATTTCAGCCTTAATGTTTCTAAAACTAACTTATTAAGTGAACTCAAGTTCCGAGAACATATTAGAGTTAGTGGTAGAGTTTCTTCTAGTTGCCATGCCCTGAGAGTGATATCAAAAAATTTAGATTTTCACATAACAAAAAACGCTTATTATGCACTTATTGAGTCTCACCTTAGCTATGGTATTTATAGCTAAAAAGGATCTTGGACACTAACCTGATTAAGGTGAAGGACTGATTTGATGCAAACTATCTCAGCCTTTATGTTTCTAAACCTAATTTATTAAGTTTTAACTGTTCTATGAATAAGGTATTCTTACAAGACAAACCCATCCAGGCACAATATTCTAATAAATTTTTAGGTCTTACAATAGTCAACACAAGTTCCGAGAACATATTATAAGAGTTAGTGATAAAGTTTCTTCTGGTTGCTATGCTCTGAGAGTGATATAAAAAAAAATTAGATTTTCACATAACAAAAAATGTTTATTATGCACTAATTGAATCTCATCTTAGCTATGGTATTTGTTTTTGGGGCGAGTATCTGTTTGTCCTTCAAAAGGGAGCGGTTAGAACCCTTTGTGGAGTAAGGAATCGAGAGTTTTGCCGTCCGCAATTTGTAAGAAAATTAATTGATCTTATTATTGTATATTTTATATTTAATTTTACCTTACTTTGTTTGTTTATTTTAATTTTACAGAGCTCTGTCAACAACTAACGTTATGATTATACTTTAAACATTTTTTCAAAACACCGCACCGTTCTAGATTTCCTGTTTAAATTGGTAAAAATTCTTTATGGACACCCAATATTCCAACCCAACTAAAAACGTAAAATCTACAGAGCCAATAATCCACACGTTGTAATTTCGCAAAACGCAATCTTTCAGAATCCGAATAAAATATTAAAGTCAAAAAGTTTTCTTCAGATACAAATTCTTAAAAACAGTAGCATAAACTATGTCCTCTTTCAACTGACAAGCAGTTTAACATAGCGGTCACTAAATAATATAACTGACGACTGACTGATACTATTTTTCACGACAGAACAGAATATTTCCGAACTTGCCAGATTGATAACTTCAACAACAAATTATTTAGATTTACCGTTTGTGTTGTGTGGATTATAACTCTTCGCTCCTGGTCTCTGACCCATATTATCTCTGGTAATAGCTTTACCCTTTTTGTTTCCATTATTTTCATGAATAATCTTATACAAAAATTTGGGTCTCATGCCAACGTTCTTAGGTTGTATTAATTCGGCATTCTCCTCTGCCATATCCATGATTTTTCGCAGAGTTTCTGAAACGATCTGAAAACAAAAATCAACAATTTTCAATAATTCAAGAAATTTCAGATCATAGTTTAAGGTCTTACATTTTTTATATATTATAAATCGAATCTTTGAAAGAATCGCGCAAGAAAAAAATGCACACGAAATTATGCATATGCATATAAGCTCATCCACGCTGCGAATAATGTCAACACAAAACATTTATTTGGCACTAAGAATGCTATCAATTATTAACAATTGTTCAATGAATAATACCCCTTTTAAAGACAAACAAAAAACTGTTAAAAAAAACAAAACAAAACTAACCTACTAAATCGTCAAGCGCGTTTTTGAGCACTTGGTCACAATTAATCGAAACTAATCAAAAGAAACCCTACTATAACAGAAAATATAATTATTTGGCAATTTTTTCACTACCCTCTTCCTATCTCTCTCATCTCTTTATTTTAATATACAGTGTGTCTATTTTAACTCATCCCCCTATTTATATATGTAATTTTTTCAATAACGGTAGTTGCATTTATTATCTATCAGGGAAATCACGGCTCGAAAATAGTTTGTTCGTTTCAGAGGTGGCATTTTTGACATGATGGCTCTCCACGTTCAGAAACACCAACCGATTTTAACGGAAGCTCAGAACTTCTCACCGCAATAATCTCTAAGGAATTCCCATTGTATTTGGGATCCCCTCTGAAATACCAAGTCTTACCAATGAATTCTTTGTTTTTTCCTGTGGACTATTTTATGCACATATTCTGTTTTTATTCTTTATGTTTGTGTATATTTTAATTGTAGAGGAGTTTTGACAACGAATTACGTTAAATTAGCGTCTCGATAAGTTTAAATGGGCTTTTTTTGCTTGCCAGAAACCATGCACAAATCATTTAAATGTTGTAAAAATAAGGACTTCACAAATTTCTGTTGTATTATCTGTTCAAGTATATTTCACCCTAGCTGCATGGAGCGCTCAAATGAAATTATTAAGCTAGGCGGATATAAGATATTTTGTTCAACGAAATGTCAACTCAAGAATAAGGAGAATGAAGAACGATTGGCTGATATGGACAAAGATTTGCAACAGCTAAGAAATGAGTTGGATGCAAAGGATAGGCACATTGACCGCCTTAAGAGAAATAGTATGGCATTTGACGACATAGTTTACAAGGCAGAGAAAAAATTTATATCTCAGATCTATCAACAGAAGAAAGAGTTGGAGACCCTGCAGGATGATATAAAGGAACTTAGAGATAAGAAGAGTGAGCTGGAAATAAACCTTACAGCCTGCAAGGAGCTGGAGGAGAATCTCAATAGGCAAACCAAGGAACTATCGGCTATGAATAAAAATTTGATTGTTAGTATTGACGTTCTGGAAAAGGAAAACGTCACGTATTCAAGTGAGCTAAAGGAGTTACGTATTCAGATGATGGACAGCGGAACAAGATGTCAGGAAAATTCGTCAAGAGAGCCAAGCGTTGGGTCAGGCAGAAGGAACACTGACAATGGTATAAGTCAACAAAATCGACGCATACTGGTGGAGGGTGCTGATATTCAGGGCTTTCTTATTAAAGAAGCTTACAGCTAAAAATTATGACATTAATAGTCAAAGGATTGGCAAGATCACAATCATGGAATTGCTAAACTTGGGTGCAACATACTGTCAAAACTTTACTAAAGAGGACTTTGTGTTTCTGTTTGCTGAATCCCAAGACTCAGTCGATACAAATGGACTCTGTGCTTCAAGTATTAGGAGGAAACCTACTGACTTTCAGCACACAAATCTAGTTCTAATTGGTCCGTTGTCCACAGTGAATCACCCCATCGTTAATAAAATCATTGCTGCCCAGAATTCGATGATTGAAAGCTGTTTTAAGAATAGTCCCACTTGTTATTTTGTGCCATTGATTTCTGGTTTGCCTGTTTCAAAATTCCATATAGCTGATTACTTGGTGAATGCTTATAAATTGAACGCCGTTACTTCTGCCTCTCCACACGAGACAGCAAACAATGAGGAATGCATTTTTCCTGCAAACACCCAACCACCAATGACTGAAATGGATTCCCAGACTGAATCATCTGGTCCAGAAATTTTTTTAGATCACACCAAAAGAAAAGCAGTAATAACTCGCTAACAGATAAAAATGTTGGATATTCAATGTCCATCATTCTCTTGAATATCCAATCAATTAGAAATAAAACCAATGAACCATCTTTATTCTTGTATGATCTTAATTCTCCAAATATAATAGCACTAACAGAGCATTGGCTGGGACAGGATGAGTTGGTCGAAGTTAAAGATTACACAGTGTTTGCGAAGTTCTGTAGATCACAGTCAATACATGGTGGTTGCATAATATTCTTAAATGAAACTTTCTTGGAACAAAACTTCTTCGAATTAATTACTAAGTTCAAAGAGTCTGCATTTGAATTTGTTATGATTTATCTCCAAGTCCATAAATCCATATGTCTTGTGTATCTACCGTTCACCTTCATCTGATTGTAACATTTTTCTTATGAGCCTTGATGCAGTCCTGTCTGCGATTCCTAATTCTGCATTTGTTATTCTTACAGGAGATTTTAATCTAAACTTTTGTGATAGGAGTTCCATCTTGACTATGCGCTTATGCCACTTACTTCGGTCATATAAATTATGCATGCATGTAAGCGCTCCAACGCGCATTACAGTCTTCCTCCACCATTATTGCTTATATCTGTTCTAATTCTTGCGAGGAGGCTGTTGAATGTTCGATCGAAAACGCTGCTTTATCTGACCATTAGGCCGTTTTTTGTATGTTTTTGAGTGTCGTGCACGAAGCGGCACTCACACCTAGATTTGGTCGAATATTTAGCGAAACCAATTACAATCGGTTTCATATGTTGTGTGCCTCTTCATGTTGGACCATTATGGGGGATTCGCATTATCCAATATCGACTTTTCATGGTAAAGTGATAGATCTCTTCAATATTGCTTTTCCTCTATCGAAAATAAATCCCAAAATGAAATCTAAAAAATCCTGGTTTACAAAGGAGCTTAGAACTTCCTCAAAAAATCTGCGATCACTACATCTAATCAGAAAGTTTACGGTTTGTCCAGTTTTTCATATCTATTTCAACAAATACCGCTTCATATATCGTTGTCTAATTAGAATAGCTAAAGAGAAATTCTACTCAAATCGTCTAATTACCTCCTCGAACACCCAGAAGGAGTGCTGGCACATCATCAATGACATCCGGCAATGGAACAGCCGCGGCTTAGCACCGCACCACTTCCTGAGATCACCCACAATCATTTGAATAATTTCTACTGCAGCATTGCTGACAATCTGCAGCAGAGCCTTCAGCAGTCTCAAGATCCAATGGTTTACTTATCAGGGGTAAATATTCCGAATTCCTTTTTCTTCTTACCAACCGAACTCACTGCTATCAATTAAAAACAAGAATAGTGCTGGTGAAGATGAACTTTCTGCCAAAATTTTCCTCAATATGCCTGATGATGTGCTCTTGGTCCTAGCCCAGGCAATTAACCGGCAGTGGGAATTAAGTGTTTTTTCACCTTAACTACAGCCAAAGTCATTCTTATTTATAAGGAGGGAAGTTTAGATGATCCATCCAACTTCAGGCCAATCTCTCTCCTATCCACGTTATCAAAACTCATTGAAAAGCTGGTAAACACACGCATGCTTTCCGTTATTTATTCAAACCGGATTCTAAGCAAACATCAATTTGGTTTCCGGGACAAAGTCAGTACCATGATGATGTGCGTCATCTACTGCAGCAATTATACACTCAACTGAATGAGGGGAGCTTCTGCTGTTGTCATCTGTGACCTGTCAAAGGCTTTTGACTGCGTCAGCCCTGATATTCTACTTCAGAAGCTCGAGCGTTATGACTTTAGAAGTCAGACTTTGTCCTGGTTTTCTTCTTTCCTTACGGGTCGTCGCCAGCGTGTCATCATGGGGCCTTCATGCTCTGATTATCAATTCATTGGATGGGGTGTTCCTCAGGGCTCAGTTTTTGGTCCTATTTTATTTCTGCTTTGCATCAATGATCTTGGCTTCGGATTAGGGGTCAATTCACCATTTTTGCGGATGATACATCCATTTTGTGGCATGGTCAGGATCCTATATTACTTCATAGAACCATATTGCAGGATCTTGAGAGAGTGAAATAATGGTGCGATTCCAATCAGGTGACTTTAAATCCTACAAAGTCAAAACTTATATCCTTCAAGGGCAATTTAATGCATATATCAGTGGGTAACTCTCCAATTGAATGTGCATCTGAAAGCAAATTCCTTGGCATTATCATGGATAATAATCTCAGGTTCGATACTCATATCAAGACCCTAGCCAATAAACTATCTTCTGCCTGTGTTCTGATCATTTTGTGTTGTAAACATTTTTTTATCTTACTTGTATGCTTTGTATATTTATCAATTTTAACTTATGCTGACTTTCACATCTATTTTATTTTATTTTTTTCTTCCTTATATATGTGTAAATCTGATTTTGAGTTTATTTATGTCCTATATTATGTGTAAGTTTTATACTTATTTTAAGTGTTTTTTTTCTCTCTAACTATGTTAAGTATTAGACTTAGGACCGCGTTGTAAATGACATATGTAATGTTTAAACAATAAAGCATATTTGATTGATTGTTTGATTAAACGTTTTAATTTATTTATTTATGTATTTAAGCATTTCTGTCTAACAGGAAATCCATTTATAAGACAATAATGTACAAATGTAAGTGAAAATTTAAATTAATGAATAGGTAACAATATTTAACACATTGTGTTAGTTCATAGTTATAATAAATTGTATAATACAAATTCAAATCACAAATTATATAAAAACAAGTTTTTTAAGTTGATACGAGAACTGACTTAATGACATATGAAAAATATCGAGGTTGGCAACAATATTGTTGTACTGGGCACACATTTTATGTATGGGTTCTCTTAGCCTTAGATTACTTGATGCTGATGGCAGGTAGAATAAGGTCCTGGATCTTGTAGCAATAGGAGGAACACGGAAAAATAAACAACTCCGCAGATGATCGGAGTCTACCAAACCCCTAACTAGTTTAAATAAAAATAATAAACAGACATAATTTCGCCTTTGGGCAAGTAACGGAAATCCGAATCTACCAAGCAACAATGTATGATCGATACCACGAGCAGGGTAAGTACCATCCGTTTTAAAAGCGAGATATTTCAAAAACCTTCTCTGAACGCTCTCAATAGCGTTAATGTATTCTTGATAGAAAGGGCTCCATATTAAGGATGCGTATTCCAGCTTGGACCGTACATACGAATGGTACAATACTCTGAGTGACTGGATATTTTCGAAAGGCTTGCACGTTCGAATCACAAATCCCAGCATCGCTATGGATGCTTCTCTTGTTTTTTGAACATGTGTATTGAAAGAGAGTCCCGGATCAAAGTACACCCCAAGGTCTCTAAAGCTCTCAACTCGTTCCAAGACTGACGACATTATACTATACTGAAATAGAATGGGATTCTTTTTCAAAGAGAAAGTCATGATTTTGCATTTGTCGACGTTAAGGGGGAGCATGTTATCCGTGCACCATTGATTCAGGCTGCCAAGGTCTTTCTGGAGCCTCAAACAGTCCTCCAGAGAGTGGATAATTGAGAAAACTTTAAGGTCATCAGCGAAGAGAAGGAAGGACGTTGCTGTTAAATATCTCAGTTATGTCATTAATAAACAACGAAAATAGCAGGGGGGCTAGGTTGCTACCCTGCGGAGCTCCACTGGTAGCCTCGAAAGATAAGGATCTATGTCCTCTATGCTCAACATAAAGCTGGCGGTTTGAAAGATATGAGGAGATAAAATTGCATAGTTTTTGACCGAATCCAAAAGCAGCCAGCTTCCTCAAGAGTATCGAGTGATCAAGCCGACCAAAGGCCTTTGAGTAGTCGGTGTATACTGTGTCAATTTGCAGTTGGGAATTTAAAGCGTTACTGGTATATTGCATAAAACAAGCTAGATTAGTCACAGTACTTCTTGCAGAAAAAAATCCGTGCTGTAGTGGTGTAAGTACGCATCTTACCTCTGAAAAGATTCTTTCATACATCGCCATTTCAAAGACCTTTGCGAGCACACTAAGTAGACATATGGGTCTGTAGTTGTCGACCAAATCCACCCTGCCCTTTTTAAATATTGGACAGATTTTCGCGGTTTTCCAGCAGTCCGGAAACCGATCTTTTTTTAGGCATAAATTGAGGATATAAGAGATAGGCTGAAGCAGGACAAACCTGCAGTCACGCGCCGAAAAGCCTGGCACGTAGTCGGGACCCTGAGTAATTTTTGGCTTGAGTTTGCAAAATGCCTTCAAAATATCAGAGTCCGAGAGCGATTTTGTAGATAGATGTACGTTGTTAGAATATATGGGCGGTTGAAAAGGGACATCCATCTTTGGTGAGTATACACTTTTGAAAAATGACGCAAATGCGTCTACAACCCCCCCGAGACCCACTGCATTCAACACCGTTCAGGTAGACGAGGTTTGGAATGCTTTGTTGGCTCCGTCTGGACCGAGAAAAAGACCAAAACTGGGAAGGGTCTGAGCCAATGCTCGCCTCGCAACGGGCAGTGTAATCGCCATAATCAGCATCAATATCTCGTTTTATTTTAGCTCTAAGAGTACGAAACTGATTTAGTAGTTCGGTAGAATTGGATTTTTTAAGTTTTTTACGAATTCGTGCCTTAGATTTAATGGTTTTTATGGTAGCGGAACACATTTATCAAGAATCGAATACAATGTTTGGTAAAAATAGTTGCAGGCGCCCTCAGGCGAACCATAATCTTCCAGAGGAGACCAGTCAGCACCCGACAATAGATTATATAATTTATGAAAGTTAGCTTTGCGATAGTTGTAACATGTTTGTGTGTTTTTGGCTTTAATAGGTGTCAATTTATTTATTGATATGTTTAAGTCTATGCCGAGCGCAGGATGATGGCCGTCCTCGGGAACAAAAGGCATCGGATTTCGCGCAGCCTGACATGGAACATTCGCAAAGAGTAAGTCGAGAGTTCGACCATTGAGATTAAGGACATAATTATATTGGACTAGATTATAGAAGTTAGCAGTCTAGAACGATCTGAACCTTAGCATCATTAAAACTGTTTTTCACATTGAAATTGTAGGTTGAAATCCCCCATAATTACTAGATGATTACTATCCAAAAAAAGAGGAAATATCTCGAGGGAATCAAAAAAACACTGGTATTCATATGCCGGGAGATTGGGGGAAATATATATAACTAGCACGTATAGTGATTTAAATTTAGCAACAATCTTACTGCCAACTATATCAACCATAGGGTTTTGATCTTGGATGCCTGATACGTCAAGTTGACTCGCCTCAAACTCCCTGGAAACAGCCAACAGCACACCACCTCCTCGGGAGACGTTAATTTCCCGAAATTTGCGGTCGCTTCGGAAAACCATGTAGTAGTCGTCAAATAATTCCGCATTTAGAACATCTTCGTGGAGCCATGATTCAGTTATTGCTACAATCTGGTACTCATATGAACTTGCTGATGTGAAGAATCCGTGGGTTTTTGTGTTGAGTCCTCTTGCGTTTTGATAGTAACATATTGTGTTGTTGCTGAAGGTAGATGATGATTTTATGTTCATGTCAGACAGGTTTATGCGTTTAAATTAAGTGATACGATTTTGGGAACACCACGAATATATTTTATACGCAAGTTATGCTCTCCAGAATCCGTCCTTATTTGAAGCTCGGTTTTTAGAGCTTTATACTCCTTTACTTGGGTGGGGGTTCTGTCATTGCTGAATGATAGATTAGAGAAATCCTGATTTTGTCTAATTGCCCTCGAGTGCCGAATTATCTTCGACACATCAGATGGAGAAGTCATAATAACTTTAATGGGGCGGGCACTGTTAGGTATGGCTTTCCCCACTCAAAAATTTTCAATGAAAGAAATATCTATTCATGACGATACCCGCCAAATTTGCTGATTTGATGGATTGTGACCAATCAACATCTGTTTTCTATCGGTAAAGTGCAAACACTTTGTGTATAGGTACCGTACGCGTCGAGCGACAACAATAAAAATCAGAGAGTAAACATCTATCCTTTTGCTAGTACGACATCGTTAAGCTCGTCAACCACATCGACTTTTCCTGACATCTGACTGGTGACGAAAAAAGGTGCATCTATGTTAATATTAAAAAATTGAAAAGAATGGGTAAGTCCTAACAAAAAGAGAATTCCTCGTGCAAAAGCTGGCCTTCATCAGGAATGAAGTGATTTTACATCATGATAATGCTCGCTTGCATTACGAAAGCGACTATCCAAGAACTGGATTGGGAAGTAGTGCTACCTCTACCTTATTGTTCTGACATTCTCCATCAGATTTTGACCTTCTGATCTTTACCTAACAACCTGCGAGGTAACTCCTTTGATAACGAAGCTGATCTTCACAATTGGCTAGATGACTTTTTCAACTCTAATCCACCAACTTTTTTCAGGCGTGGAATAGAAAACTTGCCAGAACGTTGGGCAACAATTGTAAACAATAGAGAATTTTTTGCTGATTAGTTTTTAGTTGTTTACCTAAATTCAATAAATTATTATTTAAAAAAAAAACGCTACGGACTTATGCGTCAACCTAATAGTATAGAGCATTTTTTGAATGAGTTAAAATATTGCCTCAGGGTTTGTACTACTGTAAATCTCACAAATGTGACGGGATATCTCACTGGAGATTAAAACAGTGATGTTAAAAATCGGTTTGGGATATGCTGGTGGTCCCCCTAATTAACATATAAAAGAAACATTTAAAAATACTTGTTAAGTAAAGTTTTGAAATGTTTCTAAGAGCTGTAAAACAAAATAAATTCCCATTATTGTTACATACAAATTATTATTACCAGATTGCTTTGCTCGAACGAATGGCATGGGTTGAACATCGAATTTTCCACTAGAGATTGGACAGCCTTACGAAATTTAATTGCCAAAGTATCTCCAAAATAAAACTCTATCCAATCATCTATGTTCACGGAGTGGGATGATGGGTACACTGTGTCGATTCCACACATTATAGCTACCTAAAATAAAACATAAGATAATAATTTATTACGATTGATGTGACATAAATGTGTTTTACGCTGGTGAAAGATATTGAGAATGTATATACAGGGATGGCCAAAGGTCTGGAATAAAATTCATATCTTATCAGCAAGCTATGTTTTCAAAAAACGCTGAAACACGGTAACTGATTTTGAGTTTTTCACATTTTTCGGTTAAATAAAAAAAAATCCCAAGCCCCTAATCCCCTGTACCCCAACTTTTTTTTTCCAAATGGAAACCTGTCTTGTGGGGGCTCGTTGAAAAGCTCATGAAAAATGGAATCCAGACACAGCAAGTAAACAAGTTTTATGGTTGCATTAACCAGGATTTTAGGGCCTTATAAATTAACTACTGTACCGAGGGACTGGGAAAATTAAAACAGATAAAGAATTTGAACCATTATTATTGTTGCTAGAGCAAAAAATTAGGTAATTTGGACCATTATTATTGTGGCTACAGCAAAAAATAAGATATTTTTGTGTCATTTTTCATCTGCCAGGGTGTACAGGTTAATTGTTTACTTTAGTTGTAAATCGGAAGTCTTAATATTAGCATCGTGTCAAAAAACCAAAATTTTAAAATCACAATGGTATTGTCGGAAAGGCAGCGTATCGAATTTTTGATACTACTTGTGGAGACAAAATAAGAGGTCAACGTGAAGTGTGTGATTTATTTAATGCAAAATATCCCGAAAACCAAATCTCACAAGGGACAGTTAGTAAAATATTTCACAAATTTGAGGAACACGGTACAGTACGTGATTTGCTCAAATCTGGTAGGACAGTTGCTTTGGATGACTATAGAAAATTGGACATAGCATTCGAAATTGCTGAAAATCTTCATACTTCAACGGTTTCATTGGCTCGTAGTCAGGATATTCCTCAAACTACAATTCGAAGGTTTTTAGAAAAAGAGAAATATCATCCGTATAAGGTATGCCTGGTTCAAGAGCTATTGGAAGACGATTATGGTAGGCGTTTGGAATTTTGTGAGGAAATGATGAGACGGTGTGAACAACAATGACGTTCCACTGGATATATTTTGTCGGATGAGGCTACGTTCTATTTAAATAGAGCTGTTAATAGGCACAATTATCGCTTTTGGTCTCAGGAAAATCCACACTGGATATCAGAAGCGCATAAGCAGCGTCCCCAAAAAGTTAATGTATGGGCAGGTATTATCAACAATACAATTTTGGACCCATTTATTTATTTTTTTTTTTTTTTTGAAGAAAACCTTACGGCCGAACGCTACCTGACTTCCTAACATTCGAACTGATATCTGCGCTAACTGAGATTTTTCCTCATAGAATGGATCCAGATATACATGATGAAATAATTTGGTTCCAACAAGATGGCGCTCCTCCAGATTTTGATATTAATGTTCGCAGATACTTAGATCAAATGTTACCAAATCGTTGGTTTGGGAGACGCGGTACTCTTGAATGGCCACCAACTTAAACGCCCCTAGATATTTGAAAGAAAGAGTTTATCAGGATAGACCGGACAATATTGAAGATCTAAAACACAAAATTACGCCGGAGATATGTAATATGCCACCTGAAGTCATTCGTAATGCTGTGGACGGCTTTTACTGTCGCCTAGGAGAATGTCAGACAGTAAATGGAGGAAATTTTCAGCTTTTGCGGCATTAAATCACCTGTGAATAGAATTTAATAAAGTTTGATTTTATAAAAACGTTTTAATTTATAAATTAAAAAAAAAACTGGTTACTGCAAACATAAAACTTGTTTATTTGGTATGGCTCGATTCCATTTTTCATGTGCTTTTCAACGATCCCCCACAAGACATAGGTTTCCATTTGAAAAAAAAAAAGTTAGGGTAACTGGGGGGTTAGGGGATTGGGAAAAAAATTTGTTACTTAACAAAAAAATGTGAAAAACTCAAAATCAGTTACCGTGTTTCAGAGTTTTTTGAAAACATTGTTTGCTCAAAAAACATGAATTTTATTCCAGACCTTTGGCCATCCCTGTATTTTAAATATCATATGTAACAGCCAATATCTAACATACATTGTTTACAGATTTAAATTTATCATCAGACATTAGCGCTCATTTAGCATGATCAAAGTTTAAAGAATAAATATAAGTTGCCTCACTCACTGTCGGAACTTTGATGCATTGAGATCACAAGCGTGCCGCAGGTACCTGCATATTCTGTATGCTTTATACTTTGTACCGTCAAATACCGTGGATAAAACTGTGTATGCGTATGCATCGGCGGAGACTGGCCCCTCGAGCGGGACGAGGGGGAGGGGTCTAGCCGGCTTTGCGTACTTCGAGAGTGCGGGAACTTATATATTTTATTTAGTAAACTTTGGCATGTTTAACCGAAATGGAAAACAAGACTGAATGCCAATCATAAACTACACCCTCCCTCAGGTTTATTGTGGTGTACAACTGGATTTATAAGCGATCCAACTAGTTCAGTATTCTAACGAAACTCACGATCCTGTTGGGTGAGAGATACTTTTTAAGTATTTCGACACTCACAGAAAACATGTGTCATCTCCAAACATAAGTGTCATGCCTTGACAGCTCTTCGATAACTTTTCTTTAAAGGGACTGACATAAAGGTCCATAATTCAAAATGTCCCCATCAGGCTAGTAAGGTATTAAGATTTTTGCTTTATTTTTAGATTTCCCAAGAAATATTTCAGGTCCAATGGACATGGAAAATATGGTACAATCATACGAAACCAAATCGACTACATAATGGTTAATCAAAGATCTAGAAATAGCTGTAAAATGGCCGGGAGCGGACATAGACTCTGATCACAATTTATTGGTAGCAGAATTTAGGGTACAATGGAAGAAACTGAAAGTAAAACAAAGCACAACCACTTATGATAGAAGAAAGATCAATGAACCAGTGGTAATAAGTAACGCCTTAACGGATGTAAAAACAGCTCAGAAGTCGAGGAAAAATACATAAAATAGTCAAAGTCACAAAAACAATAAAGAAAGAGATACTAATAGCAAATATAGACAAAAGGAATCCCTGGATGAATGAAGAGATACTGAAATTGATGGAAGAAAGAAGGAAGACCAAAATAAATAAGGACCTGAACAGATATAGATCCATCAACAACCAGATTAGGAAAAAAATCAGAGAAGCAAAAGTACAAGAACTCAAAGACAACTGCAAAGAGATTGAAATAGCACAATCAAAACATCTACATTTGGTGTATATAAGAAGATCAAGGAAATAACAGGGGAATTCGAGAAGAAATCAATAGGAAAAATGGAAAATGAACAAGGCGAAATAATTGTAGACATCGAACAAATAAAATCAACATAGAAGGATTACGTGAAAGAATTGTTCTCAGACACAAGAACAGAACAACAAATAACAAATTACATAACAAGACCGGACATCCTTTTAGACGAAGTTGAGGCAGCAGTACTGACCCTCAAGGATGGAAAAGCGGCTGGTCCAGATGAGGTGCAGTCAGAGATTATCAAACTTTTTGAAGAGGATTTAAAAAAAGAACTAACTATCATATTCAATGAAATATACAACAGTGGAAAAATACCCAAAGAATGGTTGAGATCGGAGTTTATGGTTCTCCCAAAGAAGCGGGGGGCCAAAAAGTGCAGTGACTGCAGAACAATAAGCCTTATGAGTCACTTATTAAAATTATTTTTAAAAATCATACATCGGAGACTGTACAAACTCTGTGAAGAACAGATATCGCCAACACAGTTTGCTTTTATGAAGGGACTTGGAACAAGAGATGCTCTTTTCAGTGTACAGGTGCTTTTCCAGCGTTGCAGGGATTCATTGATTATCAAAAGGCGTTTAATATAAATAATAAAGTTCAACACAACAAAATGATGGAAATTCTGCAAGATAGTGGACTTGACGGCAAAGACCTACGCATAATTAAGAACTTATACTGGAATCAATCAGCTTTCGTTAGAATTAACCATGCCAAAACAGAGGAAGTGCAAATCTTAAGAGGAGTACGCCAGGGATGTATATTGTCACCTCTCATATTCAACATGTACTCAGAGGCAATTTTCCAAGAAGCCCTAGAATACACTGAAACAGGAGTACTGTTGAATGGCGAACGAATAAACAATTTTAGATATGCCGATGACACCGTCATATTTGCAGACACTGCACAGGGACTGCAGCTTTTATTGGACAGGGTAGTTGAAGTAAGTAAGAAATATGGTCTAGAAGTCAACACCAGTAAAACAAAAGTCATGGTAATTAGTAAAGAAAGAATTGGAGAAGTACAGTTTACCATCAATGAGAAAGCGGTAGAACATACACAGATCTTGGCACAGTACTAAATGAACAATGGGACCATTCCCAAGAAATAAAAACAAGAATTGAAAAAGCAAGAACAGCTTTCAATCAAATGTTCAAATTATTCAAAACACATAATTTGAATTTAAAACTAAAACTCTGACTGCTCCGATGCTACGTATTCTCCATCTTGTTATACGGAGTAGAGTCTTGGACCTTAACGGAGGCAACAGCAAAGAAACTGGAGGCATTCGAGTTGTGGACATAAAGAATCCTCAAAATATCATGGGTGGACAAAATATCAAACACCCGAATACTCCAAAAACTAAATAAAGAAAAAGAAATAATATACACAGTAAAACGTAGAAAATTGGAATATCTGGGGCACATCATGAGAAACGAAACCAAATGCAAATTACTAAAATGAATCTTACAGGGAAAAGTGCAGGGCAAGAGAAGCATTGGAAGAAAACAAATATCCTGGCTAAAGAACTTAAGAACCTGGTTTGAAACATCCACCACAGGACTATTCAGAGCACACAAAGAAAATTATCATTGCTAGAATGATTGCCAATATTCGGTAACGGATAGGCACTAGAAGAAGAAGAAGAAGACATGGTCCCTGCTGTTTCCGTGGTCAAGGCGTCGGCAAATAAGGGAGTCCTAAATTGCATAAAAGTTTGATACTACAGAACCAAAACACACTTGATTTAAAATTATTACCTGGGAGCATTTTAACATATATTTGTCACTTCTTATATTATAAAATTAGTATAAAAATAGCAAACACTATCTACTGTCGAAATTAAGAGATATTCTTACCATTAAGGGAGTGCATATAGTAACTCCACGGACCATGAAACTAATTCTATTTTTTACCATTTCATCGTAAAAACACCAATCTTCATATCTTTTAGTAGCGCATACGCTTGTATTATGTATAACGACTTTTTTTTCATTCCTATAATAAAGACGATCAGCTTAGAAATTGTAGGTTTTCTTGGATAATATTTTTGTTTTTCTAGTTTAATATTTTAACTTATTCTATTACTTCAAATGATAATATTTTTATCAGATTATTGTATAGCATCGAAGCATAACGTTCAAATATCATAAATCCTCAAGGAATTACAAATACAACATACCTAGTAGCCAATGCCAAACCCCTTTGAACAGGATAAGCTACATTAGGGAAAAACGCAGAAATCATAATGGCCTTCACCAGACCCCATGAATTACTATTATTGTTAAAATCGTCTATAGAATGGGTATTGTTTACAAAGCCTACAGCTCTAAGTTGTCCTAAAATAAAACAAAATATATCATATTACAAAAGTAAGTGTTATTTCTATTAATGTTACCTTTACTAGGTAAAGGTATCGAAAAAATAGATATCTGCAAAAAAGTGTTGTAGCCGATGATAGTTGTTAAGTTTTTTTTGTTAATAATAATAATAAGTCATTGTCATATAGAAAATAAAGAAGTCTGCCAAAATAATATATTTCACCATTTAATTAAAGAAGAAAATAATTTAAATAGGTTTTATCCCGAGAAGAATTGGTTCTTCGCCCCGGGATAACAGACAAATATATATTTTAGGTAAGACCCGATAACAATTGGTCCTTCACCGGTCTAAATACCAACGCTGTGGAGAAATTAGGATACGGCTTGTAGTACTCTCAAGCAAGCCATTTGAAGAAAGAAGGCATTGCGGTTGACAAATGGAGACGCAGTGCGAAAGTCCTTGACGTTCAAGTCGGTATCCACACCCGATGGCATAATAGAGGCTTATATTTATGATAAACCTTCTCGAAGCAAGAAGTGTACCAGCACAGATTCGAGAAGAGAACTACTTCGACTAGAGATGGAAATCAAGAAAAAATAAATCGAATTTAAGCATCAGCAGGAGATGTTAGATCTACAGTTAGCTTTACAGCTAGCGCAAATGGGGGATTCTGATGAGGATTTGGGATCGGTAGACACCTGAGTTAAAAGGTCACAAACCTGATATTGACAATTGGAAAAATGGTAAATATCCATGGGAAGTTCCTGATGATAAAAAATCATGTAAATCCGTACCCAAGTCTGAAAAGGTAGGATCTATTAATTTATTTGAAAATAATAACCAAATAGCTACGTATCATTTGACTAAAATTTTAACACGTCAATCATTACCACAAGTTTTACCAGTTTTTGATGGCAATCCAATGGAATGGCCAAATTTTTCTTATCGAAATACGACAGCTATTTGTGGTTATTCACCTGAAGAAAATTTATGTCGCTTACAAAAGGCTTTGAAAAGTCATGCTAGAAACATTGTTGAAAGTTTACTTATTTTACCTTCAAACGTAAATAAAATTATATAAATTTTGGAGCAAAGATTTGGACGACCAGAACAAATTATTATGTTATTAGTAAATAAAATAAGGAAATTTTGCGGATGAAGTTAAAAATGTAGTAGGAACAATAGAAACACTCGAAGGTAATGATCATATAAGAAATCCAATTTTATTACAAGACTTACTTGAAAAATTACCAAATAATTTAAAATTGAGTTGGATAGAATCTATTTCTGGCAAGACAATTCAAAAGCCTAAATTATTAGAGTTTTCTTCATGGCTGGAGAGAAAAGCCTACATCATCATAAACCTGCGCCAGGTAATAAACGATTTACCTGGATGACTGAGAATGGCAATATACAGGGTATTACAAAAAACTGTTTTTGCTGTAGAAACGAATTGCATCATTTAACTAAATGCGCAGCATTTTTAGATATGAATGTAGATAATCGTTGGAAGCCTACAGCTTTGTTACTTCAAATAAAGTTTGTTTCTCTTGTTTATTACCAAAACTTAATATAAAAAACTGTAAGAAAATTAAAAAAATGTGGTAAAAATGGTTGCCTGAAATCACATTATGAACTCTTGCATTCAGAAATAAATGGTTTCACGTTGACTTCATCAGTTGTTTTATTAAAAATTATTTCTGTTGTCTTAAGTAAGGGAAGCAAAGTGATAGAGGCATTTGCTTTGTTGGACGACTGTGACTTTAACAGATCAAAATCTAGCAAGCGAATTGGAACTTGACGGACCTAGAAGCAAACTGTGTATTCAGTAGACCAATGGCCAAACAAATGAGCAAAATGATTCAAGAATAGTAAGTTGTAATATCGCGGAACCAGGAAGTACAAAGGAGTATCAGCTACGGCACATAAGAACGATAGAAGACATGTCACTGCCTTGTCAAACGGCAAATATGGACAACGTTTTCAAAAGATACCCATATTTAAATAAAAATATAAATTTACAATCGTTTAACAATGCTAAACCCCTTTTACTTATTGGACAGGATAATTGGCCACTTATAATTAATCGAAAAACTATTACAAGTCCTTGGAACTGTCCAGCTATGAGTAAAACTCTATTAGGATGGACAAGTCACGAAAATGTACATCCAGACGTTGAGAAGAAGCAAGAAGAATTCCAAGTTAATCACATAAGACATGGTGAAAGGGATGACCTCGACATTTTACATGATATGGTTAAGAAACAATGGCAAATAGATAATTTTGGTCTAGATAAAGTTAACACAACCATGTCAAAGGAAGATGTAAGAGCTCAAAATATTTTGCTTAGAGCAATGCTTCGTAACCAAACTGGAGACAGGATGGAGACAGCTTTACTATGGAAGGATGAAAATATTACTTTGCCAGAAAGTAGGACAAATTCTCTTAAGAGACTGAACTGTACAGACAGAAAAATGGACAAGGACAATGAATTTGGACAGCTCTATTGTCAGAAAATTCGTGACATGGAAGAAAAACAATACATTCGCAAGTTGTCGCAGGAAAAAAGTCAAATAATTAACCCACGGACCTGGTATTTACCGCTTGTTGGTGCTACCAATCCAAATAAGCCCAACAAAATGAGAATTGCATTTGATGCTGCTTCTAAGTCACATGGATTAAGTTTAAACGACACTTTATTAACAGGACCAGACCTTTATAATCTTTGTTTATAATTTTAATAAATTTTCGAATTAAAAAATTTGCATTTTCTGTAGACATTAAAGAAATTTTTCTACAAGTCCAGGTTCGCCAAGAGGATCAATGTGCTCAACGAATACTATGGAGGGGAATGAACCGAAACAGGGAACCAGAGACATATGAAATAGGAGCAGTATTCTTTGGATCAACATGTGGACCTTGCCTTGCTCAAGAAGCTAAGAACAAGAATGCTTTGGAGTTTAAGGGAGGATTTCCTGAAGCTGTTAAAGCAATCGATCAAGATCACTACATGGACGATTATTTGGGTAACGCGGACAGCAATGATATAATAAATGTTCATAAAAGAGGAGGTTGCGTCATTTGTAATTGGATTTGTAATAGTGACTTAATCTCATCTAAAATTGACATGAATTTAAAAGCAGATAAAGAAAAAACCTTGGACAATTTGGAGAAGTCTTCTACTGAGCATGTTCTTAGAGTATGGTGGAACTCTAAAACAGATACCTTTGGATTTGAAACAAAATTTTACAAAATAAATAAAAGTAAATTAGCAAACAATAGAACACCCACTAAACGTGATATTTCAAAAGTGGTAATATCAGTTTTTGACCCTTTAGGATTTCTAACAAATATTTTGATTCGAGGAAAAATTCTATTACAAGGAACTTTCCAGAACAAGTTGGGATGGGATGATGAAATTCCAAACACTTTATTTGAAAAATGGATTGCTTGGCTTGAAAATTTAAAAAGTATTTTTAAATTTAAAATACCTAGACAATATTTTACCCTAGATCGACACAAAGGTATAGTACAGCTTCATATTTTTACAGACGCTTCAGACAAGTCATATTGTTCAGTAGCTTATCTTAGAGTACAAATACACACTCAGATTCAAATGGCATTTGTAACTACTAAAGGACGTGTACCTTCATTAAAACCTTTAAGTATATCATGCTTAGAATTACAGGGCGCATTAATGGGTACCAGAATAGGACGGGTTCTGAAAGAAAATATAAAATTAAATATTTCAAACATTTTCTATTGGACGGATGCGAAAACAGTACTATATTGGATCAGATCTGAGACAGAACGTTTTAAAGTGTTCGTGGCTCAAAGACTTGGCGAAAGTCAAGATTTATCTAACCCAACACAATGAAGATATGTACCATCAAAACTAAATCCAGCAGGTGAAGCAACAAAGAACAAGCATCTGGACTATACGGAGAATGGTATATAGTTATCTGGACCTAAATTCTTAAGAGGATTCTCATAACTTGGCCTCAAGAAAGTTTAGCAGATAACACTATAGATTGTGACGCAATGGAATACAAAACAGATATTGTTTTAATGACTTCAATCAAAGAAAATCTTGAGATACCTGATCCGCAAATATTTTCAAAATGGGACAGATTAAGACGTAGCACCGCTTATATGCTGAGATTCATAAAGAATTGTAAAAAAAAATCAACTTCAAGATGTTTTAGGAAAGGATGAACTACAAGAAGCAGACGTACTATTATTTAAAAAAATTCAGTTAGACGGTTTTTCGGAAGAAATAAAACATCTTCAAACTAAAAATTGCGTTCAGAAAAATAGTCGACTTTGGACATTATCACCAGAACTTGACAAACATGGGATAATTAGATTAAAAGAAAGACTCGAAAATTTAATAGACGCAGAAGAGGAGTTTAAACATCCAGTTATTTTAGACCCAAAACATTACATTACTGAATTAATAATAAGTTATTTTCATGAAAATTATTTTCATCAAGGGTAAGAAGTAGTACGAAACAAATTACGAGAAAAATATTGGATTTTAAGAGCAAGCCAAGCAGTTAAAGATACTTTCGGAAATTGTCAAAAATGTAAAATTAAAAGGGCAATTCCTGAACCACCACTAATGGGGCAATTACCAATTTGCCGTTTGGAGCCAATAATAATGTGTTTCATGAAGAGAGGTGTATCCTACTTTGGACCTATAAAAGTAGTTGTTAAAAGGAGTTTAGAAAAAAGATGGAGTTATTTTTACTTGTATGGTTACTAGAGCGGTACATTTGGAAATATCACATCATCTCTCTGCAAACAGTTTTATACATTTTTTAAGACAATTTGGTCTAGTGATAATGGAGGAAATTTTAAACTGGCAGATAAAGAACTATCTGAAGAACTGAAGAGGTTGTTAAGTGAAACAGAAATAAAATAATGTTGTAGCCTAGCATGAAGTGGAATTTTAACCCATCACATGCACGACATATGGGAGGAACATGGGAAATACTTATACAATGTGTAAAGAAAGTCATGAATGAGATGTTTAAAACAAAGTACCCTCAAGAATATGTACTTAGGACTATATTTGCAGAACCGGAAAACATGATCAATTCAAGACCCTTGACTCACGTGTCTGTCGATCCTAACGATTTGGAACCCTTAGCCCCGAATCATTTCCTCATAGGACCATCTTATAGTGCGTTATCATGTGCTGTTACGAATGAGACAAACCTAAATCTCCTTTCAAAATGGCGAACAACACAAAAACTATCTGACTATTTTTGGAAAAGATGGTTGTTTGAATATATTCCCCCTTTTGTTGAAAAGGTCAAAATGGCATCAAGAAAGAAGCCCGTTAAAGGAGAGAGAATTTGTTATTATAGTAGATCCTGACGGTCCACGAAATGTTTGGCCTAAGGGTCGATTTATTCATACGTATCCAGCTAAAGATGGAAGAATACGTATAGTAGATGTGAAATTAGCAAATGGCCATATATTAAGAAGATCAGCAACTAAAATATGTAAATTTAATGTTGAACAGTAATAATTGTTCTAGGAACAATTACTGCGGGGGAAAATGTTATTTCTATTAATGTTACCTTTACTAGGTAAAGATATCGAAAAAAATAGGTATCTGCGAAAGTGTAGTAGCCGATGATAGTTGTTAAGTTTTTTTTGAAAATAATAATAATAATAAGTCATTGTCATATAGAAAATAAAGTCTACCAAAATAATATATTTTACTATTTAATTAAAGGAGAAAATAATTTAAATAGGTTTTATCCCGAGAAGAATTGGTTCTTCGCCCCGGGATAACATACAAATATATATTTTAGGTAAAACCCGATAACAAGTAAGTGTATGCTAAGAGAGGAAATCGAAAATACTGATTTCATGCAAAATTAAATTTTTATTTTTCCTACTTCCTTACATTCTATCAAAAAGTTATTAAAATTTAACGTATCGATTGTGATCTTATTAACGTGAAGAGACTTTTAAAGTATGGTAAACTAATTACATTTTTAAAGTATTGACACATACTTTAAAAATATAATTAGTTTACCAGCACCATAATTTAAGTCTCTTTAGTTATTTGACTATTACCCCAATACATTTCAAAACATTACCTAACAGTTGTCTTCTCGTTTCTAGAACAGAATACATGGTAGTTTCGGAGATAAAATAATCGTGGCAAAACTGCTTTGACCGGCCCTTCATCGATTCTTCCTAAAAAATCAAAATTTAGGAATAAAACAGCGCTTTTTTAACTATTTATTGGACAAAGAGTAATAATTAGTCTAAAAATGAGATAGTTATCAAAGTGATAAATAGTCATTTTAGCTCTACAATATTTTTAACATAACTATTTCTTCAAAAGATAAGATACTCTATCGGAAATTTTATTGCATGAATGTCATAGCAAAAGAAAAAAATATTTCCATGCCATTAAAATATGTATTTGTCGCGCCAGTAAATTAATCATTAAACATTTAACTCTTGAAAACTTATTACTGGTATTTATACAATTAATGTTTGGCAAATCAAAAATTCAAATCGCTCGGTTCTCTACAACAGCTTCCTACTCTCACCTGCCATCTTTGAAACACCAATAAGTAAACGGCATGATCACTTGGAATTCCATCTATAAGTTCACGTCGTTTCGCCGCAGCGATACTTTTCAAGTTTGCTTGAGGAGGCAATTGAAAGGGATCTCTAAAAAGATTAAGTCAAAAATGTACTAGAACCGTAATGTCCCATAATCAGTCTTAATATTATATATTATATGCATATTGCTTAGGTATGAATTAATTAGATTCCTTTGAATTATCATTTACTTACTTATGAGCCATCGCCGCACATAACGTCAGAAGAGGTTCAAGGCATTTAAATATACAACCATGTATGAGCATTTTTCCCAACCTTGGCTCTAACGTCAATTGAGCCAAATATTCACCCAATCTAAAATTATTATTAATATTATTTCATTCGGAGGTCAACAAAAAGCTAAGTCACTGCCAAATATTTAAACAATTCTTACATATTAAGAACAGTGGCATAAATCTAGCATTAGGCCAAACTTTTAACACGAGTTTTGGGATAAAAAGCATGTCAAAATTCCTTCTAAAAATTAATTGCTTAGCAAAGATATGCTGCTCTTACAAGCCTAATTTGAAAACACGCGAATAATAGCGGAGAGTTTAAAGCTCTCCTGGTAAGCAGGCAAGGTTTTGTAAGTGATACAGAGTGTTTCCCTCGGTAAAAAAATTAAACTGGTGAATCCTCACGTAATTGTAAGACGAAAATGCGGTATAAAATTTTTTCGAATGTCGATGTCGCTTCGTTTTCAAAATTTTGTTCGTGTTTTCTTTTTATCAATAATTAATGAGAAACGACATTCGAATAATATTTGTCACACCTTAATAAAGGGTTTGAGCACTTGTGTTCATGTTGAACTTCTCAATTAGTTCATAGGCGGAGACCCGGTTAACGATTATTAGAAATTAGGAAAAATACATAATACGGGCCTGTTAAACACTCAAAATTCTTATTTTATTTGATAAAATATTTCATTCAAAGTAATTTAAGCGTCTTGCATTTTTCTCGTATCTCTTACAGTTTTTCAGTAAAAAATAATTCTATTGTTCACGTCGTGGCGTGTCACAGGAATTTCTTTAAAAAATGATAGCACCTAAAAAGCTCTGAATAATGCACCCACATGTAAAGTCACATAAATTGCTGAAAGTGCCCTTCATGAGCCAGTAAACACCCATCTATTCGAAGTACTAAATTGTCTCTTACGCGTCGGAAAATCTCGGTACTGGCGCAAATCGTATTAAAACCGTTAATAATGTGCAATTGAAGTTTTCTACAGTTTCAATACGAGTAGCATAGACAAGTTGTTTAAGGTGACCCCCGAATAAAAATCCAAGGATTAAGGTCCCCCTCACTTTGCAACAGTTGTTAGAAATTATTTGGATCAACAATATCCTGATCGTTGGATAGGTAGAGGTGGACCTCACCCATGGCCACCACGTTCGCCAGACTATTGAAACTGTAGAAGGACTTCAACTGCGGCTTATTAACGGTTTTAATACCTATCACGTCAGTACCGAGATTTTCCGACGCGTATAGAGACAATTTATCACGTCGAATAGATGGGTGTTTACTGGCTCATGGAGGACACTTTCAGCAATTTATTTCAATTTACATGTGGTGCATTCTTCAAACCTTTTAGGCGCTATCATTTTTTAAAGAAATTCCTGTGACGTGAAAATAGAATTATTTTTTACTCAAAAACTGTAAGAGATATGAGACAAATGCAAGAAACTTAATTTGCTTAAAATTAATTCTTTTATCTAATAAAATAAGAATTTTGAGTGTTTAACAGGTCCGTAGTATTGAAATTCTAGTAGTCGGTACCCGGATCTCCGCAAATGAACTAATTGAGAAGTCCTTAATGAACACAAAATAAAGTGCTCAAACCCTTTATTAAGGTGTGACAAATATTCAAATTTTAAAACCGTTCAAAACCTTCAACAACATACAGTCCAATAACAGACAGAAAAAACGTCGAGATATTCGCGAAACTCTTAGAAACGAACAGATGCCTTCGAACTCTATATATATGAGTAAGATCTCCAAGATCCTAGGTTAGGATATACATTTTTCAAAAATCTAGCTCGCATGTAAAAATTTGCATTTCAACAAGACGCACATATCGATACACAAAAATGAATCTGTTGACTACGACCTTCATAATATCGTTTTATTTCAGATTAAATAAATGTTGTCTTGTCAAAATACTTTGCATGTCACAGTCAAAGTCAAATAAGCTTTATTGTCCAACGAGAATATATCTCATTGACAAAGCAAGGTCCTAAACTAATGATGTCTAATCTGTTTAATCAAGTGAAAATTAAAAATTAAAATAAAAGTAACAAATTTTAAATATTGAAATCAGAGTTGATATAAGCAAAAATCTAAACAACAAAAGACAAAAGAAAATAAGACCATACAAGAGAAAATACAAGACAAATCAATCTGATAAACAAGCACAATACATCACGATCTATCACTATAAAACTTGTTCAAGCCATAATAGACCCTACTCAGCAGCATTCTGCGGACCTTTCTCTTAAACAGAGGCAAGGTGGGAGCACATTTCAGGTCGTTTGGCAAATGATTATAAATCTTTATGCTCTCGTAAATAATGGACTTCTTGGTCAACGTCGACGATAGTATCGGTAGTGGTATATATAAATACTGTCGAGTGTTATAATGCAAACTTGCACGAACAAAACAAAGTCGATTCGTACGAACGAGGTACATCGTTTCTAAAATAAAAAAGCTGCATATCGTCAACACCCTTTGGCTCAGAAACAGTGGCCTGCATGAGTCTCTAGGCCTAGCATGGCACATATATCTTAGAGTTCGCTTTTGAAGTATAAACAAAGACTGGAGCAAATATTGACTACATATTCCCCAAAAAGATATGCGATATCTAAGGAGCGATTCTATTAAAGAGTAATACACCACCTGGGGCCCAGCTCCTGAACCGTTACTTTGATTGCAAAGCAACCTGAGGCTACTTTTTTGGCAAGATCAACAATATGATCGTTAAACCTAAGCTCCCTATCTATCGCAAGGCCCAGAAATTTAGCACCCGATCGGCTCTAGAGAGCAGCAACTATATTTGTTTTCCTCAAGTTAAGAACAAGGAGGTTAGAGTCACACCAGGTTTTAACCCTTAATAAATCCGAGCAAATTACCCTTTTCAGAGCTTCAAAGTCGACGCCATGCCACTGATACCTTCTTCTTTTTCTGTTGCTGTCCTTTAAAGGATGTTTGCGATCATTTCTGGCCATTTTACTCTGTCTCTGATGGTGTGAATTAATTATCCTGTGGTTCTTATCCCCGTCCATTGCTTGATATTTCGGAGCCATGACATCCTCTTTCTGCCCAGTCCCCTTCTTCCCTCTATCTTTCCTTCTATTAATAATTGGAGTAAATGGTACCTCTGTTTCGTATCACATGTCCCAGGTACGCTGTTTTCCTGCGTTTTATCGTGCCCAGCAATTCACGTTCTCCTCCTATCCTCCTCAGAATTTCCTCGTTGGTTTTTCTTGCTGTCCATGGAACTTTCAAGATTCTTCGGTAGACCCACATCTCAAAGGCTTCCAGCATGTTCATGGTATTAACCTTGAGTGTCCAGCCTTCTATGCCATATAATAGCACGGACCATACGTAACCTTTTGTGAATCTTATTCTGAAGTTGAGGTTGAAGTCATCAGAGTTCGCAAGGACGTTTCTGAATCTCATGAATGAGCTCCTTGCTTTTCTATCCGGCACTTGATTTCTACGTCAGAAGACCAGTCTTCACACAACCAAGTCCCCAGATAGTCAAACTTTTTTACCCGTTCTATGTCTTCACTACTGCATTCTGAAACTCATCTAATTTGCGGGTGATTATTAGGAATCTCGTCTTTTTTATGTTGATGTTAATTCCCATACCCCGGCTGTGTATTCCAACCGTGTCCAGGAGCCTTTGGAGGTCATTCATCTTATCTGCTATCAGGACTGTGTCATCTGCATACCGTATATTGTTGATCCATGTACCATTTACTTTGATGCCTAATTGTTGCCCTTCGAGAGCTTCTTGGAAGATGTTTTCAGAGTAAACGTTAAACAGAAGTGGGGAGAGGACACATCCCTGCCTTACACCTCTTTGGATTTCCTGTGCTTTGTAACTTCGTTATCAACTCTAACTGCACCCGATTGGTTCCAGTACAAGTTTTCAATACAGCGTATATCTTTCTGATCTATGTCAAGTCGCCTCAGTATTTGAATGAGTTTATGATGTTGCACTCTGTCAAATGCTTTTTCGTAGTCTATGAAACACATCACTACATCTTTGCTCTGGTCGTAGCAGTTCTGGACCAACACTTGGGTCGCGACCAGTGCTTCTCTCGTACCGAGACCCCTTCTAAATCCGAATTGACAGGATCCCATAGCGCCATCGCATTTTGTCGAAATTCTGTAGTGAATGACTCACAGAAATGTTTTCAGAGAGTGACTCATCCAGCTGACAGGCACTAGATCTGGCCCAACCGTTTTCTTATCTTTCGAGCTATTTATTGCTCTAGTAATTTCTTCTATTGTAATCGACGGTCCAGGCAAATTATCCTCCAGGTTATCTTCCAACTGAGGTCTTTCATCTGCAAAGAGGTTGCCAATATACTGTTCCCAGATAGCTTTTCTCTATGCGCTGTTTTGTGCCATTTGCCCCTGTTCATTTTGTATGTTAGAGAGAGTCCGTTTTCTATATACTCCAGCTGTTTCTTTTATTTTCTTGTGCAGGTTATACTCATCGTGCTGCTCTTGTAATCGTTCCATCTCTTCGCACTGTTCCTTCAGCCATTTATTCTTTGCCGCTCTTATTGCCCTTCTTACGGTATTCTGCAACGTTATATATTTGTCTCAACTGCCCTGGTTCTTGAATTTCCTTCTTTCCTCAAACATTGCCAGTATCTCGTCTGTCATCCAGTCCCTTCTTTTGATCTTTTGCTTGTATCCTATCCCCTTCCTCGCCGTATCCATCATCACTTCTTCCATGTCTTTCCACGCGTTATCAAGATTCGTCTCCTCAGCCGGTTGTGACATGACTAACGTTGCCAACCTTTCATTCAATTTCTTGCTCGCTTCATTTTTAATGCTTTCATCTTTAAGTCTATCATAATCTACCCTTGGTTCCTGTTTCCGTTTTCTCCCATTAGTGATCTTTATTTTTATTTCCGTCATCAGAAGTACGTGGTCTGATGGGACGTCGGCTCCAGGGTATGTACATGCTCTTGTTACTGATGTTCCAAGACGTTTGTTGACCAATATGTAGTCTACCTGGTTTCTAATTATATGTTCGAGACAGTCTGCTGGGGCTCTCCATGGGTGGTAGCCTAAACCAAGTGTTGGTTATTTTAAGGTGTTCCTCTTGACAGAAATGGTGTAGCCGCCCACCTCGTTCGTTCCTCTCTCGCAATCCATAAGAGCCTACTAGTTCATCTGGTGTACCTTTTCCAACTTTGAAGTGATATTGATATCAAAGGTGGCCAAGTCATTTATATAAAGAGGAAACAAAACAGGTCCCAGAACAGAGCCCTGACGCACAACCCACTTAACCACCCGACCTGCGGAGCTCTCAGAACCCAAAAAGACCCTCTGCTGACGATCCGTCAGATAGGACCCACAATACGAGCAGGATACACCTCTAAAGCCATAGTGATGGAGTTTATCCAGCAGAATCCTCTGACTGACACAGTCAATCGCTTTGGCCAAGTCACAAAAAACTGCTGCAGCCACCACACCCCTGTTTAATTGTGAGTACAGACCCTCCAACAGTCTAAACATCGCATCATTCGTACCGCTATTCTGCTGAAACACAAACTGACTACTGCTCAGAATGTTATGCTTTGCTGTAAAAGCGATTATTCGTGCTTTCATTAACTTTTCTATAATTTTTGATAGTGTTGATAGTAAAGAGATCGGTCATCAACCTCGCCTCCTTTGTAAGTGGGACCACCTTTGATAAATAGAAGGGAACGCTCCTAACTTCCAAGAACCATTTATTGCCAGAACCAGCAGGTCAAGTATATCAGGGCAAGAAATATCCTCGCCGACAACCCATCCATCCCTGACGCATTCTTATTCCCTATAGAGGATATCGCTTCTTTTAGTTTATCCAAACAGGTGGGAGTAAAATAAAATGAGTTAGATATAGAAAACCCGGACATAACTAAGAGGGTCGACCACTGGAACAATACCCTCAGTAAGTTTCTCCGGTATAGTACAGTAAAAAGCATTCAATATGTCTGGTGTTTATCACCCACTGTTTCAAAAGGTCTATTTTTCTTTGTAAATTCATTCACTATCGGCCAGCTTTCTTTTTGTTTATTACCCGCTTTTTGAATGCGGCTTCTATAATAGTTATTTTTTGCTAGCTTTATCAACATTCTATAAAGTTTACTGTATTTATTGAAATAATTATAGAAATGAGGATTGTCAGTATACTTGATTCGTCATTAATAAAAAAATGATTGATTGATTGATTAAGAAACGGTCATACGATAGCGACACTAGTCTAAGTGCCTGAGTAACACTGAAAAATCACAGAAGTGAGAATTATGAATATCCTCTACTTAACCTAAAACTAAATATATCTGTAAAGGAATAGATTTAGTACAATTATTGGTTTCGTACCTTGTAAGATCCTCTTCTTTATCTAAAGCCCCTAACGATTGTAAATTTTCAACCGCTACTCCTACTGAATTAGCTGTCGGCGGATCAGGCGCCAAACATAAGAAATTATAGATATTCATGGACCTTGGTGCGATGATTTTAGCGTGCAAACAAAGTTCCTGCAAAATAAAGTTAAATATACCTTAGATTGTACACGGTTTGGAATATTTTTTAAACCGAGATTGTCCAAGATATGAAATACGAAATTAACTAGAGTAAACAAACTATACCTCCAATGAAACCCTTAATATTTCGGGAACTCTTTCTTCAGCCATGTGATTATACCTCTGGTTAGAATACACTCGGAAGCAAAAACCGGGCCTAACTCTACCAGCACGTCCTTGGCGCTGCTTTGCGCACGCACGTGAAATCCACTGGGTTTGTAGAGCCGACAGTTTGTTGTACTAAAATATTAAGATCTGTTAAGATATTGCCCAGCATATTATTATTTGCATAGAGTATCGGGAATAGCAAGACGAGTTCCACGATATGATCACATTACAGGCAACATTTTGATTTAAATAAAACTGATTTATAAAGCCGAGTGCATTTATTCCTTCATTGTGAAATGAGTTCCACGTTTGCCTCCTTTTTTAAGATTGGAACTTAAAACTAGAACATTTTCTCTTTGTTATTTGATTTTGTAGGCCTGGTGGTATTTTTCTAATTGTTCATTTGAGCCTTTTTAACTGTTTACTGTCTTTTACATAATATGAAGTAATGGTTGGGTTCATATTCGATTTAGATATTTTTTCAGCCACTGATGTATCTGCCCCATTTAAATTTGCTGTTACTGATAATAGTTTCATATCATTAACATTAGTTGAGTTTGAAGTTTTACCTGCGAGCTGACCATTATCAGTAGATCATCGAAAAGTAATCAAGTTGTGGGATTGGAGTGGAATATTCTGAAGTATCATTAGCAAAGAATGATGCCAATTTAAAAATTAAAATCAGAAATATGCATCATAAATTTTGCCACACTCTTTCTCTGTTTCATAGCAGAGAGTAAGGTTATAGTCGATATAAAATAATATTGAAATAATATGAGCAATAAAAAATACAAACAAGTTCAAGACCAGTAAACAGAAATTAGTTATATAAGAAGAGGCAGTTTAGGAGAGTGTGCAAATCCTGCTGTCAGTGAGAGATAGGTTCGGTTAAGGGCGCCAGCAGCTCTCTACCAGTCGAACTGCAAACTGCCTATAATGTGCTAGGTACCACTCCTCAATAACTAAATAAATTTATGAATAAGTTTTCAAGTAAGTAATGTGGTATTAGATAGCAAAAAAAAACTAAATTTTTAAAACAATGTCCACGTTTATTGATAATGTTGTTAATGTGTGAAACAACAGGTGTCCTGCTATTGAAGTTCTTAGGCTAGGTTATTACAATAATGATTATTCTTCTTCTTCTTCTTTCCTTCTTGACAGAAGGGTAGTGTTCACATAGACGATTCTAATGTAGTGTCGCAGCTTTCCTTACTACTTCTCTCCACTTATCTCTATTCAATGCATTGCGGGCAGCTTCTCTAAAACTTGTTCCAGTGCATTCTTTAATTTGGTCAGACCATCTTCTCGGGAAACGACCTCTCGGTCTAGTCCCTTCCACCTTGGCATAGACAATCAACCGCTCTAAATCATAATTATTGCGTCTTGTAACGTGCCCGAAGTATTTTAGTAGCTTGGTGTTCACTATTTGGGATAGTCGCCGCGATTCATTAATTTCCCTAAGGACAGACTCGTTCGTTCTTCTTGCCATCCATGGGACTCGAAGTATTCTTCTCCAGCAGTGCATCTCGAATGCATCTATCATATCTAACAGAGTAATTAGTGAACTAAATCAGCAACTATTGACCGAATAATGAGAAATTAGCTCAAGGTAATCACTCAACAATTCAGATGGCGAAATAAGACATTAATCAAATAAAGTGAAATCAACCCAATAAAATTAATTAACAAAAGAATTAGTAAAGAATATTATCAACTCTCAATCAAATAATATCAGCTCCCCTCAATGACAATTCAAAATAAAGTAAATGATAGGTAAGCCAAACTAAAATTGAAAAAGTTAAGGTAGGTTTAGGCAATAAGGTAATTAAATTAAAATTAATAAAAAAACAACAAAATAATGTAGGTAAAACTCAGTAAAATATCAGTAGAGAGCAATTATATTCAATTGAGCACGGATTATTAAATAATGATAGCAACAATCGAAATGCTTATAAGCGAGGCAAAATATCAAGGCATAAGGTAAAGTGGTAACTGATATGCAAAATTATTAGACAGTTTCAACAAATAAAGAAATATATACACTCTAGTCTATAAGCTTTTAAGGCTCGTATAGCTATTCAAATATACTAATGGTAGATATTGATACAAGTTGCACAATGATATAAAAACTTAAAGCTTTGTAAACCCAGCAAGTCGCGATCACGAATCGTTAAGTCGCAATATCAGATATTTACCTGAGTCAGCATAACATATACCAACTACACAGGCTTTACGTGTAATAAAAAAGTAATTGCTATGTAGAAATCACTACTTATGGCTACGATACTAGCTTAAAAGCAAAGTTCTGCAACTATAAAAGCTCTAGTAGGCAAATGTATCTTTCAAATATAAGAGCAATCAATTCTGTAAATCGTAGTTACACTTACGAATAAAATTATTTAATAAGAATGCAACTACTAATTTACCAAAGATAAAAAGTTCATTACTACATTAGAATGTTCATGTACAATTGAATAAAAACTAAATAGGTTTGCCTTATCTGTGTCTCTTGGCTCTCAAATCAGCACGGATGCTATCACATACCCAGGTCTCAACAATAATCCATCTACATCAACAGTATCAACTGAATACTTCTCACAAGTGGTTGGTTATGTAATGTAAGGTGCGAGAATGATGAGCGCCACAGGCACGCAAGCTAGCAAACAGCTAGTAAGGGTGCACCTGGCAGTGCTACCATCCATAGAATCCTCTCTAGAGAACCCGTTCAGGAGTTAGGATCGCTAAAACGACCTGACGGATCCTTTACGGAATCTGGCATAGAAACGTTAGAGCTTCTGGCTAAGACTCATTTCCCGGGATGTCGGATTTTGCATAATGGTGAGCAGGAGCCTGTTTGGGCCCGATCAAATCGGCCAAAAACGGGCGACTGGATTGTCCCCAAGAACATCATTAATGCATCAACAACTAAAATTGCTAGGGAATCAACACCTAACTCATGGAGACCAATAAGTCTGACCTCCTTTCTGTTGAAATGCATGGAAAAGATACTCGACGCGCACATTAGAACGGGTGCACTTGGTGAGTATCCACTGAATGTTCACCAATATGCCATCGGCAAATCTACAGAACTAGCACTAAACAACCTTGTCGGGAACATAACACAAGCGTTAGAAAGCAGGACTATCGCGATGGGTGTATTCTTAGACATTGAAGGATCATTCAATAATGCATTACCAAACTCCTTATACACAGCATTAGCTGAAAGAGGGGTTGAACCACAAATAAGGAACTGGATCGGAAGTATGTTAAATTGCAGATTAAGCACAACAACCTTACAGGGGAAAAGCTACAGATTCAGGGCTGTTAGGGGATGTCCGCAGGGCAGGGTTCTGTCGCCCCTTCTGTGCGTCTCTCCTGGTGGATGGTCTGTTGGCGGTACTCTCGCTGTGGGATGTGGAGGTGCAGACATACGCGGATGATCTAGTAATACTGATTAGAAGCAACTCGCAAAGCACTATCTCAGAGGATTTGCAAGAGATGCTAACCGTGGTCTATGACTGGTGCGAAAGGAAATAACTATCTATGAACCCACACAAAATAGTTATAGTACCGTTCACAAGGAAGAAAAGGATGGAAGACCTAAGACCACCTTCACTCAAAGGAGAAACTATCCCATTTGCGAATACAATGAAGTATCTGGGAATTACCTTAGATAAAACACAACTGGAATGCGCATCTGGATAAAATTGCCGCAAAAGCGAAACTGTCACTATGAACGTGCAGCAGCATTTGTACAAAACATGGGACATACATCCCAAACAAATGCACTGGCTCTATATTGCGGTCATAAGACCAATGATAACATATGGAGCAGTAGCTTGGTACTCTAAGAGCTTAGAGAGCTCCGCGAGAATCAAATTATCTACCTTACAAAGTGTCTGGCCATTAGTGCCGCCTTCGGCACTACACCCACGGCAGCACTTGAGTGTCTTCTAAATCTGCCACCTCTCCAAATAGTACTGGAGAAGGAGGCTAGATGGGCGACGTATAAATTGACAGAGGAGGTGATCAACAATCCGCAGGCAATCATCATGGTGCCCAACAGTCTGAAAAATGCCAATGAGCAGGACAGTGTGTTGGGTCTACCATCAGATGTTACGCCTACCAAAACTACCTATTACCATGCATATGGCGTCCTCTTACCAAAGAGGAACGAATGGGCAAAAGACTCGGAACATCTGAGAATAACAGCTGCATGGAATAAAAATGGTAAGGTTGAGCTTAAGTGTTCCCTAGGCAAACATGCAACCATTTTTCAGGCTGAAGTTAAGGCCATTGATATGACTGCACAGTGGATCATCGATAGAAACTGGAAAGGCAAGTCAATCAAAATTTTCTCGGAGAGTCAAGCAGCTTTAAAAGCTCTGGAATCTAGCAGTTGTTCATCCAAGACAGTATGGAACTGTCAGGAACTACTCACCAAACTAGGTAGAGAAAATAAACTTACACTGATCTGGATACCTGGACATACAGGATATGAAGGCATCGAAAAAGCTGATGCTCTTGCGAAGCAGGCGGCCGCAACGGCCTCCATAGGAGCAGAACCGGTATTGGGAATAACTTATAACACAGCTGGACACAAAATCAATTTGTAGACAAATGGAGAGAGTTATCAGGCCTAACTCATTCAAAGATCGCAGTGAATCTGCCATCAGGAGTGAGAACTGGACAACTTCTTCAACTTGGCCGACAGCAGGTACAGGCTGTAGTTGGCATGTACACTGGCCCTTGAACAGAGGAGGTGATCAACAATCCACACAATCCACACAACATGAACAAGATAGGGCTCTCCGAAGAAACGGAATGCCGCTTGTGCTTGGAGGACTAAGGAACAATGGAGCATGTTGTATGCCACTGTCCAGCAATGGAAAGAACCAGACAAACAGTCTTTGGAAATTCACAAATCACACTTGCAGATTTGAAAACTATCCACCCCAGAAAGCTGTTCGATTTCATGAAAAGGATCGAGCCTCTGGCACAGTGGAAACCACAGATGTGAGCCACAATAGACCAAGGGTCGCAGTGGAGGGTCCTATTTGGGTCCACTCACGGGTACAAATACAAGGGAGAAAGAGGTAAACCAAAGCAAAAAAAAACCTCTATTCAGGATGTTAAGTTACTAAAGAGGGTTTTATAGCAGTGTGGAACCTCTATTTCATGTGACTATACCAGGTCTGGCAGATAAAAATCCTTCAATGAAGAAATTAGGTTCCTTGTAACTAATTCAGCAAAAATACAAATAAGTAACTAAAGATAAGGTATATAAGGACCTATTTATGTCGTATTGGCTCAAAATCCCTTAAAGGTAGTGTGAAAATATCCATACGGAGCTATCGACCACTTCTACCGAATGACCGTATGAAAGTGACATGGCTATGGCCCATCCACCTCGACCAAATGTTCCTCCAAAAAAAAAAACTCCAAAGCGTACTAAACTCGCTAGTACTAAACTTGCACTGTGTCGCGTGAAATTGTGCACATTTAAATACGTATTTCGAGGCCAAATAAGAGAAGAAGCAGTAGATGATCCTACCCCAATTAGCTAACGTCTATACGAACCATAATCGAGGATAATTAAATAAATTAATAAATTGTAACAATGATTCTAGTACAATTAGGTCAGTGAAATAGTACCAACGTTATTTGCTGCATTTAACGGTACAACTGAAGGATGGCGCGGTGAAGTCGAAATTCGATTAAATATTCGTAAACATATGAAATGTGCATAATATGAACCAAATTTAAGTTAATTTTAAATTTACTAAATTTAAAATGTTACAAGTTCTATTAAAAAAAACACACAATTTCACTAAATAGTGGGAAATAGCATACTGGCTAGGTCTATCATGAAAACACATAGTTGGTAAGAACACAAATATCACTTTATTTCAGATGAAAACTTAGTTAGTAAGAAACTCTTAATAGTTTTTCAAAAATATCACCTTATTTCAGAATGGTCCAGACTTCTAATAATATTATGTCAAGTATAAAATATTGTATAATAATTTGTAATTAAAGAATAATGTAGCAAACGAATATTTATTTATTTATTTATTTATATATTTAATGTATACACATTTACAAGATATTTATATATAAGCAACCTATTCTAATATAACTTTCTTAGCTATATCTTTAAACCTGTCTTTAGATACACAAAAAAAGTTCAGCCTATCACAGTAAGTATTCGCATTAATGCACATTCTATTAACTGGGTTGTGCATAAAGTAGAGAGTTCGATATTGAGTTAGATGCATTAGAGGAGTATTACGTGTTCTATACGCAGGGACATGCACTTTCAACGCAGTGAGGCATTCAGGACTAGAAATATGATTATTTAATATGTTATGGCGCGAATTTCGGACAATCGCTGGACAAAGAGGATACTTGAGTGGAGACCGCGCCAAGACGCATACAGAAGTAGAGGCCGTCCACCAACCAGATGGACCGACGACATTAAAAGGATAAAGACAAACTGGATAGAGGCAGCACAGGATCGGCAAGGATGGAGAAGGCTACGGGAGACCTATGTCCAGCAGTGGACGCGATTGGTCGATTGATGATGATGATGAATATGTTAAATATAAAGCAAACATCATAATACTCTCTTCTGCATTTTAAAGTGTGGATATTTAATTGCGTCTGTATAATTGAAAGATCAATTCCCCTTCCACTCAGCTTATATCTGTCAAATTTAATGAATTTAAGTTGAATACCTTCAAGGCGTTCAATGTAGACCTGAAAAAAGGGTGACCAAACAACATTGGAGAACTCCATTATTGATCGGACAAAGCTAATGTAAAGAATTTTAAGTGTATTTACATCTGTAAAATCTTGGCAAACTCTCTTTACAAAGCCCAGCATTTTGTTTGCACGACCAAAAATTTTCTCATAGTGTTCAGTAAATGAAATTTTACTGTCCAAGTAGACACCCAAACACCTCCTTTAAAAGCACGTCATTTACATTATAGAATAATGGGGTTTCAGTCCTCAATCTTCTAAAACGAATAGAAAAACATTTGTCATAATTTAAACACATACCGTTAATAACACACCACTTACATATTTCATTTAAGTCACTCTGAGGAATGATTTGATCGTACGAAGACGAGATTTCAGTAAATATTTTAAGATCATCTGCAAATAACAGGAAATTAGATTTTATTGAGGCACCTATATCATTAATAAAAAGATTGAATAGCAAAGGACCACGATGGGAGCCCTGTGGTGTTCCTGAAGTAGCAGAAAATTCGTCAGATAAGTAGCCTTCCACTCTAACCTGCTGATAACGATCCGAGAGGTAGGACTCGAGCCATAATATCTCGAGATACCATATTCCGACAACTTAAACAACAGCAGGGAGTGACTGACCTTATCAAAAGCCTTGCTAAAGTCCATGCACATAGCATGAACCTCAGCTCCAGCTGCCATGGTACTAGAAATAAAGTTGGTGTAAAGAAATAGGTTTGTATCCACTGAGACCCGATATGAAATCATGCTGTTGCGATATTAGTAATTTTTCATAAACATTACTCAGTTTGAGTTCTACACAGTGTTCAAATAATTTAGGAATTGTTGACAATATACTTACAGGTCTATAATTGCGAATGTCGCCTCTATCACCTGATTTAAAAATGGGCTTTACATATGATTTTTTCCATATTAGAGGAAATACTCCAGATCTTAGAGATTGGCTAAAAAGCAAATATAGGGGAATATATAGAGAGAAAGCACAGTGCTTAAGAACAGAAGCAGAGGGAGGAACGCCATCAGGTCCCATCAGCTTATTTTGCTCAAGTTCTCGTAAGGCCTCTTCTATATCAGTAGCTGTGTACATATCTGAGTATTGGTCGAAAATAGGAGAAGTAAAGGTTGTGTCAAAGTCATCTGAGTGAGGACTATAAACAGAAGCGAAGTATTCTGCAAAAAGATTAGAAATGCCTTCTCCAATATCAGCCGTACTGTCATCTAACCTCATAAGTTTAGGACATTCACCAGTGTCCATTTTGGACTTTACGAAATTTCAAAAATATTGAGGATTATCAGTAATAGAGTTCTCCGCATGTCTAATGTAGCAGTTATAGTCAAGTTTAGTCAATTCCGAAAAAAACATTATAATCAACACATTGCTAGGACTGCCGAAACTTTTTATGAGCTTGTTTCTTTTTAAAAATTAACTTTCTTAATTTATTAGAAAACCTAAGAAGGTATTAGAAACCTAATAGGTACGTATTTTTCAAACCCTTCATACAGAACATTATAAAATTTCTCTACAGAAGAATTAATATTTACAGACATTACAGAATTCCAGTCTATAGAAGAAAAATAGGTATTTAACATATGATAATCAGCACTTTTAAAGTCAAAATGCCAAACACAATTAGATTCAAGCTTCTGAGTGTTATGAATAGGTATAGAAATTCCCAAAGCAGGATGATGACAGTCAATGCTGACCAATCCATCACATTGAATTACAGTTTCCACATTAAAGTTACAAAAACACAAATCTAAAATTATGTTATTGTTATTTCTCGCTCCGTCACACTGCGCATGTTCAAAAAATGCCATGTTATTACACAAAATGACCTCATTCGCGCTCCTCACACGCTGGAAGAAAACCTACATAATCTTCGGCGTGTGACCACTGTATCTGCGGGAGATTATAATCCCCAATGATTATAACGTTTTCAAATTGGTTACAGGCCCTTTCTACCGATGCAATGTGAGCAGCATACGTCGAAGAATTCATTCCAGGAGGAATATATAGAGTACCAAAACAGTAGCTGGTTCCTCCCAGTTGAACATCTACCCATATTTCCTCACCAGTAGGATTTTCAATTTGCAGCAAACGAGATTTAAAGTCAACTCTTATAGCAATAAGAACTCCACCACCGTGCTTTTTCGTACTGCTTTTACTGTTTCTATCACTCCAAAAAACTATATAACGCTTCGAAAGAAGCTTAGTCATTAATATTACAGTCCAGCCATGTTTCGGTTAAGGTAATAACAGGATATAATTCAGATAACGCTGCTGACAGGAACTCCTTGAGCTGAGTACGTAACCCTCTAACATTTTGGTACAGAGCTGTGACTTTTTCTATAGGTTTGCTGGTAGGTTGTTCACCAGTTGAAAATTCCCATTCCTCATAGGTTCTCTACGTGGACGAAACTCCTTGATGTCTGTTCCTGTGGGCCATAATCCAGGATCCAAAATACCTTTAATCAGTGTTTCTTTGACTCCTATTTTAAATGAACACACATCTTCGTTTTTGTCGAGGACAAAGCACCGGACATCACTAATTTCCAGATTTTTTGCAACATATTCAATTACATCTTTCTCGATGGTTCCAGGGTTACAACGCCCCAGATATGTCCATTGCCTGCGCTCAGCAGCTGTAAAGGACCTAACTGTTGCTCCCGTGCCGATTACCCGGCGATTAGTTGAAGAACGATTTCCAGGTGGATGATCCGACTTTGATGTTTGTTGTGATATGTCTGTAACTGGATGAGTAGGATTTGAAGTTGATATAGATTGGCTCCCACCAATATTAAATGTGGTTTTCTGGATGTGACCAGCCGATGCTGAAGGACTTGGGGGCAACTCCTTTGATTGCAGAAGCTTTATAGTAGTTTTAAGCTCCTGCATTTCTTTTTGCAGGACATTAATTTGTTTGTCAAATTCTAGCCTCATCAATATCACTCTGCTTAGTTGTTGAAGGTGGAACATCAACATTGCCGTTGATCTTTTTAGTAAGCTGTTGGACGCTCTTCTTTGATTTATCCAAGTTATTAGTAATGTCACTTTTTGATAAAGTTAATATTTTTTGTGACTTCTTGCAACTCAGACTTCAAACATTCTTGACCAGTTGATAATGTGGCCATCTGGTCATGGAAGCCAGAGAACTTGTCTTGCAATGAATTGCTTACACCGTCAAGCTTTAGAACAATTTTGTTTGAAAGTTTGCCATACAACGTATTAAAAGCATCCTGCATCTGGTTCCTTGAGTTGGCTGTACTACCAACTGAATCAATACTATGTGTCTTGACGGAAGTCACACAATTATTACAAGCATACAGCATGACTCTGGTCTTCATCTGTGTTACTTGGGCCTCTGAGGTAGAAAACTTGGAACATGCTATGCAGTTTACGACATTGCAGAAATCACAGATAATCTTGTATTTTATTTCCTTCTCAGTTAACTCCGTTTCGCACTTTGAACATGACATGATGTTCTAGATGCTCGATTAGGTGAAACCGACTATATGTGAATCTTGTTCAAAAAGCAACGACGGCTGAAATCAGCTGATGAAACGCACTATATATTTCTTAACAATAAATGGAATGTAGTTTTTTCAATAGTACACAAAAGAGTAATGATTAGCTGCAATGAACAAATCAGAACAAAGCACTGAATTCCGATCAAACGACAAGGCGCCGACACGTGAAACTTTGGCAAAAGATAGCCGGGTTAGCACTTAAAAGGTATGCAAAAAATGACGAATTAATTACGAGAAGAAATGCTGAAATTATAGTGTAAAAACGGAGCGTATTAAATATGTACCCGTACGATCGTAAGGAGACTTGATATTATAATATTTATTAAAGCTATTTATTTTTATTTGTATAATTTATGGAATTTTATAAATACATACCGAATCAAATACTTTCTCCTTTGCTTTCCCAATATCAATAACAAAAACCACATCTTCTACAGTTATGCTAGTTTCAGCAATATTGGTACTCAATATTAACTTCCTTTGACTTAACGGCTTAAATATGTCGCACTGGTCTTTCATATTCATGCTACTATGCAGGAAAAATATTCTATACGCCGAAGAATCTAAATCAGAATCCAGGATATGGTCGTTACATTGCATTATTTCATCATAACCTAAAAAATTAAAATCATTTAATTGTAATTTGTTTCTTTTTTATTCCTAACTAATCACAAGAACTCATTACAGGGAATTTATTTATAAGATATACATTGTTAACAAAAGGAATATGATATATACATTTACTTTTGGAAACGATAGTCATCATCCAATTATTTCTTTCTCGTTGAATATTGATCAAATCACCAAAACGTTATTTTTATCGTGAGGTTATAGTGACAATCATTTAAATAGAACAAACAACTAAAAGTTTACATAGGGTTCTAAACTAATTAAATCAGAGGACATAATTGGGAAAAGTAAAGTAGTTAAAACACGGAACTGTGGCGTTAAACCGTCGTTTTACCACTCTGCTAATAACGTTGGAATTGTTAGAATTTTGATAGGAAAAACCTAAAAAAAAAACGCATAAAAAAGTATTTTATATCTAATTATAACCTGATCAGAACGAATGTTAAAATAGGCGATTTAGAATAGAACAACTTCCTTTCGACATATAATATTACAATAATCAACTGGATGCTTAACCATAGATGCAAGAGTTATGTACGGAAACCTTGCTTCACATAATTACCTGGTAAAAATATAAGTATAGATCCTGTATCAGAATTTGCATGTATATACTTTACTAACGCCGCAATAAGATCATAATCAATAAAATCGTCAGGTGTGGTCATATCGTAAATCTGTCTTAAATACTGTGAATCTAAAAAAATATATTTTATTAACAGTAAATTCAACATAATCCGTAGTACAAAAGTATACCATTAGTATTGGGCACAGTTTTCTTATTCAATTGTTGATCCCTTATGAAATCCAATAACTGTATAGTATTATTTTTATTCGCAACCTTTGCATAATCATATGCTGTTTTTCCTAGTTTATCGGAAATCTGCAAACTAGCGCCTAAAAAATATAATACACCATTTATTATAAGCTTTCAGTATATATTCCTTTTCATCAGGAATCACGAATGTTATAATATCTTATTTTTAATTGTAAATTTTGATGAGTAAGCCTTTCAGTGTCTTGATTATGTGTTGTGAAAATATTTCGCCATACTTGACGAGTCAAAAGACAAATGGTAAAGAAATCCTACGATTTGGACGTGGTCCAAACTCAAGCACTCTACTTTGAACAAACTTGATCACATATAAATAAATACATTGGCAAATAACTTCAATACATTCAAGGACCTGACAGAGGATTTACCTTTCTGAATGCTGTTTCAAAATTATTTTACAAAGGCAAGCAGGACTGATTAATATGTATATTATAAACCGTATTACCTAATGTACATAATTTACTAATGAACTCCACATCGCCTAAATGACATGCAATCATTAAGGCAGTCCATCCTCTTTCTGAGTGCTGCTGATCTACAGCGACGTCTTCCGATATGAATAGTTGTAGGAGATCAGCTGTGGCTTCCTCATAATGCACAGTGTAATCATAATCGTCACTGAAATTTTAAAAAATTGGTTTCAAAATAATTCCTTTTTATTCATACACTTTTTGTCCCTGCAAACGTTAAACTTAATGGTAAACACGTAATGGTCATTTGGTTTTTTAAACACACAAGTCTTATAACTTACTCAAACTGTAAACTAAGAATTTGTCAAATTCAAAGAAAATTATTATACTTTTTGGGGTTCTGAGAACTGTTGTAAATGAAATTTAAAATAATCTGCTTCTCAATAGTTTGCAAAGATTTACTGTAAATATTATAAAATACCGGGGTTAGTATTGGGCCCTTTGCATTGTGGGAAATAGTCCAAGGAGAGGGTGGAGTCGCTATACAGGTGAACCATGCTATTGAACACATGGACCATCCAAAAATCTCTGAGTTGTCTGTGGAAAAAAATATCGAGCTATGTTGTTCTTATGCATCAAACCTTAATACATATATAATATCTGTTTATAGATCACCTTCAGGTGACCTTGGCACCTTCACGGCACATCTAGCAGAAGCCATAGATCAAATCAAATCAAATAAAAATATGGTTTATTGTTATTAACAGCATGTGTGTAAACAAAGCAAATAACCAAAAATCATACAAAATAGTAAGCGTAGTAATAATTAAATTTCTAATAAAACACTTGAGTAGTACTTAATAAAATCAAGTAGTAAAAATACAATTACACAAAATAAAGTAAAATAACAAAAACAAATGAATATATAAAAAAACATGGATTAAAAAAGGACTTGTGAAAAAAAAGATACATGTAGTCATAAAAGTAATAAATCCTATAGTCAAATATTAAAACTTAAAAACAAATCAATCAATCATTTCTAACATTCCACAACCATGACAGCAACAACAAAAAACTCTACTATCATACTTACAAACAAGATTATGCATTCAAAACCACTCATCTGCATATTAAAATACATCGTTATAAAATTCTTGGACATCATAATAGGCCCTCCCAACAAACAACTTTTTTACTTCCCTTTTGAACCGCTGTCCCTACGAAATCTGCCTAATACTAACTGGTAAATGATTAAACAGCTGACGTCCATTAAAAACAATGGAGTCATGTACCTGGGTGGTACTGGGAAGAGGCAATAACATCTTATATGTTTGTCGTGTCGGATAGATAGAAGTGTTCACATTTAATGTGACCCTATACTTTTTATGTATTAGGGACACTGTTTCCAATATAAACAAAAATGGGAGTGTTAAGATCTTGTTTGCAATAAAAAATGGTCTACATGTATCACTTGTCTTGGCTTGAGTTTGTTGTCTATCAGTAAAGAATTTATTTTGAGGTGTGTCAGTTAATAACTGACTTTTTTTAAAAAATTACTCCAAGCTGCATTTGAAAGACATAATAATGGGTTTTAGAAATATTTAAACATAGTATATTTGCATCACACTACAGTTTCAGTAAGGAAATGTCATGACTGATGATTTCAGCCAAATCTCTATTTTCGGTGCCGCTCCATAAAATTGTAGCATCTTCCGCAAACAATGTAAACCTTCCATCTATTTCAATGCTTGCAATATCGTTAACATAAAGCAAAAAAACAGAGGTACCACGCTGTTTAAAACTTGCTGTCTGATACAACCCCATTGTAAGATACAGACTGGATCCTATTGTTTAAATAAGACTCAATCCAGCTTAGTCCTCTACCCCTGAACCCATAGATTTCCAGCTTGCGCAGCAGTATCCCGTGATTGACACAGTCGAAGGCTTTTGTCACAGAACACTGCCGCAGCAACCTGTCGATCATTTATGCTCAGGTGAAGGTTATCTAGGAAATTAAATATTGCATCGCAAATGTTTTTCTGTTCCAGAACGCCAAATTGTGTGGGACTTAAAACATTTTTTCCTTCCACAAAGTTCATCATTTGCCTCTTAACCACTTTTTCCACTATCTTAGGTAGTGTTGGTAGTAACGCAACCGGTCTACAGTTTGAGGGGCTTTCTTCATCTCCACTCTTATACAAGGGAATAATGTTAGCTCTTTTCAAACATCAGGGGAAAACTCCAGCAGCAAAAGAGTAATTTATAGCTTCTGCCAAAATCATAACTACATTTTGAGGGAGTGTATTAAAAATTTTAGACGAGATACCACCCACCCTGGCGCCTTTTTACTGTTTAATTCTAAAATACTTTTTTTAATTTCATGCTCATTGGTTGGTGAAAAAAAGAAGATTTGTTGTACAAATTTATTTCTTAAAAAAGCCTTAAAGTTTGTATCACATTTTATTTGACTTTCTAAGTTTTCGGCTATACTTGAGTAAAAAAATGTTCAGATCATTAGCATATAGTTTAGAATTTAAAGACGTTTTGCTAAATTTTTCCCCCGAAATTCATTAACAATCCGCCAGCCTTTCCTTTGTTTGTTAGAAGAAGAGCTAAGTCGGTTTTCATAATACAGATGTTTAGCTGCCTTTACAATTCTGCGATATATTGATTTATAGTTATTGAAATAATTTACAAAAACTGATTATTCATATTAAACTTTCATATAAAATGCAGAGATCTTAAATATTTTGCTGAAACTTTTATTTCCCTAGTTATCGAATATTTATTTAATTTTTGTCTTAAAGGTTTTATTGGAAAACATGCATTAAAATGTCTGGCTAAAAGAGCGTGGAAACTTGCCAATGGATCCCCAGACCTCAACACACTACCCCAATCTTCCCTAATGGTCAGTTGCGAAAACCTATCAAAACTTTTTCTTGCCAATAGTCTACCCCATCGTCTTGTTTTCGCCTTCCTTCCTTTATTTAAAGAAAAAATACAGCACACCAACTCATGATCGGATAGTGCACTGTTTGTTACATTACACTTAACCTCTTTCTCGTCAAAATTTGAAATAACATAATCTATCAGTGTTGAAGAATGTGACGTCACGCGTATAACTTTGTCAACATGCAGATACAAGCCATAAGAGTTGATAAGATTATGCAAAGTATATAAAATATACTTTCTTCTTTGCAATCGTCAATATTATTAATTGCTTTAAATAAATATGTTGCATAAAAGTCCTCATGAATTAAAATGGCTACGCCGCCATACCCTGTTGATAGGCAAAATATATCTAAAACAACATAATTTCTTAAAACTAATTGTTCTTGAGGTTTCAACCAGCGTTCACAGATCAATACCATTGTGGGTAGTTCAAACTATCTAATAAAATACTTAAATCATCCAACTTATTTCTAATAGAATGCACATTTATTAATGCTATGGAGAAACAGTCACTATTACTATTGTATCTAAATCTAAAAAACTATGGTTTGTATTTGACGGATTATTTTCAGAAAAGACGGAACTTTCAGAAACAGAATTTTCAGAAGATTCAATTCTGTTACACTGTTTTGACTGATTTACAATATTAGTCAGTTCAACCCCACTAATTGTAGGTATAAAAATCAATTTTTTCACTACTTACCCAGTTGTACGTAATTTTCTTAATATTAGATCTGCTATACATTTAAATTTGCTTTCTTTTTTACCCTTTAATACAGGGTTTAAACAAGAAATTAAACCTTTTACAAGAAATTCAACCTTCTGAGACCTAATTTACTCTATTAGTAAAACAAATAAACTTTTCAAAAAACAATATTTTTTTTGCAATGACAATTTTCTCTATAATCAGATGACCTAAAAAGATTATATTTGTATGTGTACAGAATTTCGCCTTATCTCAAATACCTTTAATTTTTGGTATTTTACCTAGTTGAAATTCATTGGTACCAGCCAAGACAATTACACAGTCAAGTTTAGTAAAGTTTTTAACAAGCTTCTCCATATCAATCAGTACGTCTGCGTAAGATTCACCAGGTTTAATTATGCACTGCACACAATAGTCATGTTTAAGCTTGATATTTTGGGATGTGCTACAAGGATATTAATAGCGGGTGATTTTAATGTACTGTTTGGTACAGATCAGAGCGAGGCCATTTCTGTATTTGATCTGCTGGAATCCTATGGATTTGAGGCGGCAGTGCATGCCGAGACACGAGGTAGAAACTGTCTTGATACCATTTTTACAAATTTGTACAGCTCTTTCAAGGAAGTAAGCTATATGATGACAATCTGTCAGACCATAGTTATGGTCTCTAAGATTGTGTGTAATCCAATTTAAGTTTAATGTGAATTGTTTTGCAAGCAGCCACAAAACCATAGTTTAATATCTCAGATATATAACTGAAAAGGGAAAAACCACTTTTTATGGTCTGGTTGAGAGTTTGAACTGGTCATTTATAACACACAATAATAACTCTGTAAACCAAAAATGTCAGCTTTTTTGAAATAAAATCAAAGGAGCTTTTGAAAGCGCATTTCCTGAGAAACAATACAAAATAAAACAGTCACAAACAGTTTTTCCATCCACCTTCATGAAATGCGTGATCACTTGCAATTTCTCAATGACCTGTGCAAGAGCTATCCATCACCAGATTTACTTATACAAAAAAACAATGTTCATAAACAATACAAAAAAGCAATAAAACGGGTGAAGAAGGAGTATAACGATACCTTTATTTCCGAATCTATCAACAAACCTAAAAGTATCTGGAAAAGTATAAACAACAACCAAGGAGGCAGGGACCATCGGGGACTTTGTGGGCAAATCACTCCCCAATTTAACAAGTTTTTCTCAGAAGTGGCAGAGGGTCTAGTTGGGGGGTGTACAGTACTCTATAGAAGATGTTCACTTCCGGCTGGACCTTCAACCATGGTCACATTGTCAATTTGGGGAAGTGAGTTTTATTTAAATTAGAGGAGTTGTAATGGGCTTAAAAACAAAGATGCACGGAATGTTTTTGGTTTGTCTGTTAAACTTATTACGATCATCATGGACCTCATTGTAGTACCACTGAGAAGACTTATAAACCTTTGCTTCAAGGAGAGTACTGTCCCCTCCTGTCTTAAACAAGCCATTGTGATTTCCATCTTCAAGAAAGGAGATAAGACGGATTAACTCCAACTATCCGTCCGATTTCCCTGCTTCCAATATTCGTGAAAAATTTTGAAAAATGTTTGTCTTCGAGAGTGGCGCTGTTTCTCGAGCCAAATTCACTACTGTGTGATGAGCATTTTGGGTTTAGGGCGGGACGTAATACTGTGCAAGCTATTTTAAATCTGAAATCATTCATTATGGATGGTTTTGAAAACAAAGAACATATTGGTACCATCTTCTGCGACCTAAGCAAGGCCTTCTACTGTGTATCACACAAGTTGCCCATCAAAAAACTTCATCTTTATAAATTTGGTCAGAACAGTATTGACCTATTAACATCCTGTGTCGTCGGACACAAGAATCATGAACACTGGGATCTGTAATGGACCCCTTACTACCCTGGTTTATATTAATAACCTTTCTCAGATCTGGGTAATGCATGGGACGAGTGAGGCACAATCGAGGGCCAGAAACTGGTTCGAAAAAATAGCTTAGTCTTAAATGAATAAAAGACTAGCCATCTCCTTTTCTCTTTAAGAGATGCACAGGTATGTCCATTGTCTCGTGGGGCTGCTACGTTCTTAGGGGTAGAGATGGATAATGATCATGAGTGGGATGCACATATAGAAAGGTTGACAAAGAAGTTGAGGAGCGGCATATACGCGTTGCGCAATTTGTCAGGGACAGTGTCCGTAGGTGTGTTGAGGACTGCATATTTTGCTTTGTTTCATTCTGTTATGTCCTATGCGATCCTAGCAAGCGGTCATAGCGCAGGGCAGTTCGAGTTGGTGGTCTGGAGTATAGATATGGCATGATTGTACACAAACGTTCATTGAGTTAAACATCAGGACAATCTGGAAAAATTCCTTACAAATGATCAGAAACATGGTTATGCCAGCCATTCCAATGGACAGCTTGCTGTTCCGCTGTGTAGGCTTGAGAGGTGTCGGAGTGGGCCACGACACTGGGGCTGTAAAGTTTTACAACAAGCTTCCAGACTCCCTAAAAACAAAACACAGAGGTGTGTTCAGGAGCAGGATTCGACAGGCACTCTTAAAGAAGCCTTTATATGACCCAATAGACTTCTTGACTAATGAAATAACCTTCAATGTTTTTTAGAATACCTTTGTCTTTATCTGTTAGTTTCGTGTTGTTCCATACTTTTTTAACCTGTTTTAATATTTTAATAATCTTTCTCTCTCTCTCTCTCTCTCTCTCTCTCTTCCAGTTTGCTCAGTCCTCTGCATCTCGAAAGGCTTGACAAAATGAGCGGCCTCTGTTTTGTTGAACTTGATCAGCCCATCTGGTTGGCGATTTACCTCTTGCTCTTTTTGCAGGAACATTTCCAGAGATGATCAGTCTCTCTAGGTTATCCTCCCCTCTGTGAGCCACATGCCCAAAAAACTGTAGGATTCGCTGCAGACATATTGACGATAATCTGGTTTCTATCTTGAGTTCATTCAAAATAGAAACGTTTGTGCGACGAGCTGTCCAAGATATACGCAACATTCGTCGCCAACACCACATTTCAAGAGCGTCGATTTTCTGACGTTCATGAGCACGAAGAGTCCATGTTTCAGCACCGTATAAGAAAATGGAGAAGACGAGAGTTTTTACAAGTCTTATTTTTATTTTTTGGGAAATCGATCAATATTTTAGTGAGGCGACTCATGGCGCTTTTTGCCATGCCAATGCGTCTACGAACGTCTGCCTCGCAGTTTCCATTATTAGTTATGGTGGAGCCTAGGTAGTTAAAGCTGTCTACTAGTTCGTACTCGTTTAAACGATCAGTCAATTGAAAGGTGTTAAATCTATCGACTATCATTATTTTGGTCTTGTTCTTGTTGACCTTTAACCCGACTTTGTTGCTCTCGTGTTCTACTCGTCTAAGAAGTTCTATCATTTCTTCTTCGGTTGCTGCTATGAGGGTGGTATCGTCTGCAAATCTTAAGTTGGAGATTTTTTTCCCGGCTACTGTTATACCCCCAGACTATCTTTCCAAGGACTCTCTCATGACAAACTCGCCATAGATATTAAAAAGGTCAGGTGATAGCACACAGCCTTGCCTGACTCCTCGTTCCGCTCGAAATTGTTTTGAGAACTTCTGATCCAGACGAAGTGTTGCTGTATTTGATTCGTAGAGGTTCTTTATAATGGTTAAAAGATGGGTAGGAGAGCCCATGTTTATCAAGATATTCCAAAGTTTCTCCCAGCTCACACAATCGAACGCCTTTTGGTAATCAAAGAAGCATACCATCATGGGTACTTGGAATTCTCTAGACTTTTCAATAAGCTGTCTCAAATTCAGTATTTGCTCTCTAGTTCCTTTTCCTTTAACAAAACCTGCCTGTTCTCGGGGTATTTGGGGATCTAAATAGGCTTTAAGTCTGGTTTTTAAGATTTTTAGGAGAATCTTGTAGTAGTCCCTTTTTTATGTAGTGGGAAATATATTGAGGTGCACCAATCAGCTGGCCATTTTTCCGTGTTCCATATTGCCGTACAGATAGAGTGTACAATTTCCAAGCTCTTTTCGCCCAACATTTGAAAAACTTCTCCTGGTATGGAGTCACCAGGCGATTTATTTTTCTTTAGTGATTGAATCACTTCCGTTACTTCGGAAGGTAGTATCGCGGGCTCTTTGGAGTAATTTTGGCCATAAACCCCACGTACGATCGGTAAGCCATGGTTTACGTTTTGTCATGGTTGGTGATGCGTGATCTTTCGCAGTTTCAATGATCTTGTCCCTTAAGTAGTTCCAGCTGCTTTCAGGATCGTTTTCTATTTGATCTGGACACAGTTTATTTTCAAGATCTGACTGAAAAGCTTGAATTTTTGATGGATGAGGTATCGTGGTCTTTTTAACTTATTTCCGAGACACAACTTTAAAGCGAAGTCTGAAATTTAGGAGTTGGTGGTCGCATCCACAGTCTGCGCCAGGATAGGTTTTACAGTTTGTGGCTGAAGACCTCCATCGTAATTTAATCAGGATGTAGTCTATTTGGTTCTTGACTTGACCATCTGGGCCCCGCCACGTAAATAGTCTTCGGGAGTGGTGTTGGGAAGATTATGTTGCATACAAAATTCAACAAGACGACCGCCTCTCTCATTCCTTTGACCCAGTACAAACTGTCCCATGATATGCTCTCTATGTTTTCTAAATCTTTTACCACCTTGGCGTTAAAGTCTCCCAAGATAAAAACCAGGTCACGGTTTGGGATAGTCGCAAGGATCTCTTCAAGGTGGCCATAGAATCCATCCATGTCTGCTTCTTGGAATGTCGACGTAGGCGCATAATCTTTAGTGTATTTTAAACTGTTTTTTGAGTGTTGAGTAATCTTAGGAACTGTTTTATACTTAATCTTAAGATTTCCTAATGTGATAACCATTTTATCGAACTGTATAAACCTTATTTGGTGTTAGCATGGATAAAATATTTGATTTCATTTGATCTGATAAAGGAATCAGTTATAAGGTAATGGACCTCACTTTTACTACTATATAGTAGTAGTACCTCCTGGCAAATTATTAAAAATCAGGATATTTTAAATTGTATTTACAACGTGTTAGTTCTCAGAAACACAAAAAGTTTAAGATTGTAGTTTTAGTATATTATGTGACCCCAGATTGAAAATAACAAAAAATCCATTACATTTTCGCCACCAAGATAACACTATTAGGTTACTTTTTTTTCATCATTTTATACTAAAATATGCAATTGATGAGGCACATAAGTAATAATTACTTTTTATAGTTTTAGGTAAGGAAATATTTCTATTTTTAAAGATTGGGATTTCCTTTAATCAAAGTCTGGCAGGGAATTTCATTTTTGGATTCCCGTTACTTTGGAGTCTATGTGTTCCATTATATCCACACTTTAAATTTTACAAGCGAATTTATAACTTAACATTATCTCTCTTTCTTCTCCTATTTTCACTGTAAAGACGAGTCAGTCTTATTACAGCTCCATCACTTATCTTCTGAACTTCTATTGCTTCGTATTGATAGTGGCAAGGACATAAACTAAGAACTTGGTACCATTACCCTTTCAAATTTTCGGCAACAACGGACTATTATTTAGATCTGCTTTAAGTGTAATAACTGATTTATTATCAACACGCGTATGAGCCTAACTCCTTGCCTAACCCTAAACATGATAACTTAATTTTTATTAGTCTTTGTCATACTTACAGCACTTTAAAATCTTGTTTTTTTTTTTCAGTGATTTCAGTTTTTCCATTATATATCTCCCAATTTCTTATTATTTTTATTGAGGTCCAAATGCCACAAATATTTGTGGAGTTATTGATTGTTATTAAGAAGCTTCACAAATGAAATTAGATAAATGGTTATTTTAATGTTCAATTTCGTGTAGATTGGTCTCACAAAAATATATCATAGTGTGGTAATATGCAAAATTAATGTAAAGCTATGTTTTAATGGAACTTTCTTCTCACCTAAAATTCATGTATGCTTCCAAAGAACTATTCAAATTGGCCTGGTCCTGCTCCGAGAGTTCTACTTTGTTGACCTCTACAGAATTTTTAACGGTGGCTTGTTGTTGCTGCAACTTATTCATAGCGGTACGCATATGGGGAGTAAAAAATTGTGTCATACTAAGTATATCTTCCAGAAAGTATGTTTGTATGGGATGTAGCCGCCCCGGGATAGATAGGACAGCACTGGAGTTGAAATAATCTTGGAATTTTGTTGTGTCCACTGTGGCTGACATAAGAATAACCTAAAAATATCAGATCAATATATCGCAAAACTAAAGGCTGATTTTAAGCTTCAATTTTCTTTTGGCAGTCAAATCCAATGACTTGCGATACTTCAATATATTATCTTTTGTCTGAACTGGCTTAATACCTATGGGTATTGATGTGAAAGTTTATTGGATGCCTTAATTACATTGTAATTTTTTTATATATAAATTTGACTCCTTACTGTGAATTTTGATATAAAATCTAGTTCCTTGAAAAAAATGGAGACCTACACTGGTAGATTATGGGAAACGGCGCAAAATATACGAGTTAGGGCAGCAAAAAATACCAAAATTATAAAAAGTTAATAAATACTTGTAATGAAATAGACCTCTTCTAAGCAGACACAATTAAACATACTTACTTTCAAATGGGAAAATTGTTCCAAATTTTGCTTCAAGCAAATTAACAAAAAATCACTTAATTTATCCCGTTCATGAATTTCATCCACTATCACATGAGTTATATTGTTTAGGCACTTGTTTCCACACATCAAATTTCTTAAGAAAACACCAACAGTACAGAACAATAGGTTTGTGTTATAACCTAAAAGAATAAATCATGCTTGACAGCAATTAAATCATGCTTGACAGCAATTTCTATATACACATTTGGTCACAAACTAATTAAGTAAAGAATTTTCAAGAGGAGTAACAATTAAGTACTTGCCACACTTTGATTCCAGCCGAATATGATATCCTACACTGCCTCCAACAATTTCCCCTCTCTCATAGGCAACTCTTTCGGCAGCAGCAATTGTAGATATTCTACGAGGTTGGGTGCAAATAATTTTGCAAGGCTTATTTTTATAGCCAGCTTCTTCCAATATATACTGAGGTATCTGAGTTGTCTTACCAGAACCTGTCTCAGAGGATATTATTGTGACCTGTAATTATGATTATACAATAGAGGTTAAAAACATCAAAAAGTATTTGACAATATCACGGCACATATAACAACCAGCAATATTACTCGACCTGTCAGGCGAAAAATTAAATTTGACCTTGCTAACGTCAGTTGGGTAGGAAAAGTCAGGGCTGGATTTGAAATATGTATAAGTATGATTTCCCTTTAACAGAGCCGTAATATAAAATTTCAAATATCAATGGGTTATGAAATGTATGTATACCTTGTTGTATGAGCAGGAAATCTAAAGAAATTCTTCTTGGAAGAATATCTCTGGTTTGTACAAGTACTTATTGCTTAAACACCATGGCTTTTTGCATTACACAATGTCATAAATAACGTTCGTCTCTCACAATGTCAATTATTTGACAAATACACGGCTATGGTTTCGATTTAACTCCAATAGTAATAAAATAAACCAGCCGTAAAAACACGACGCCGCTGGCGGCAGTTTGACAGATTTCCTACCAAGGAATATCTTGCGCGCGGACTTGCGCAGATGCAAAAAAAGAAGATGTGATATTGCTGGTTGTTATATGTGCCGTGACAATATTATGACCTCAATAAAATGCTTAAATGCTTTAATAATAGATGCCAAATAAAAATTGGAGAATTGGCGCCTTAAAAAAACAGAATTGGAATTAGGTACTTTTCCTTTAAAAAAAAACTAATTAATAGTAAAATGAAATTGCTGGACCACACATTTAAAAAATATATCAGGTGATCAGCTTTTTATTTTAAATATTAATCAATTCTTTATTAGTGTTAATATACACATAGTATTTTCACAAGTCAATAAAAAAATATAACAATAGTTACACATCGAATACAATTATTAAAATATCTTATTTAAAATAATACAAACAATACAAAACAATCATTCAAACAAACAACGTTTAAACTAATTTATGTGGAAACTGCTGGTTAGGTAGTGATTTTCCTGATTTTATTTGCAAACCCCATACTTACTTGATTCATATTTATCGTCTCCATCACAGTTTCCTGCTTGTCAAATATGGGTAAGTTTTGTCTGGCACGCTTAATATCTTTATCAACTTTGCTCATTTTAGGAACTACAGGTTCACTGTCTTGTAGTCTACCATAAACCTTTTCATAGCGCTTAACAGCTCTGTAATTCTGGGGTTGTGATTCCACATTGCCTTGAAATTACAGTATTTTAACATTGATAAAAGAAGCTGAGAATTTGAGACATAATGATGGTGAAAAATCACAATACACGGACCAACTATAATAGATGCTATGTAGGTATGTATCTAGATTCATTTAAAACATATCATATGAGGTCTTTATTCTCTTACTTACCATATTTCTTATCAAATTCTTGCAGTTCATTATAAATCTCATCACAAATAGGTACTTGAAATGACTGACTAGCTAATTGTTTAGGTTTTTTCTTTAAATGCAATTGTCTATTTGGTTCTTTACCATGGGACCGAGACACTAGATTCATAATTTGGGCCTAAAAACATTGTAAAAATGGCATGTTAAGACAGTAGGTACAATACCAATTTTAAAATGGATATTTGCAGTTTTAGTTATGATGGTAACTCAAATGCTGTCTATTATAATGCTCTTATACAAAATTGGCAGCAAAACATACCAAATAATTACTTCATATTTTTTACTTACCTTATAATGGATATACTTTCTCTGTAAATTGTTATAATCAGGAGGAAAAATATATTCAGTCTCTTCAGGATCTGCCAGAAATTCTGTAAAGATCTTATCAATCTCAATTCTCAAATGTTCAGGAGTAGCTTCTTGGATATGTTCATCAATAACTAAATTATCCTTGGTTGATCTTCCTTTGTTCACACCAAATCTGTTTATGCGAAGAGTTAGAAGAATGTTCTTATATAATAAGTACCTAATATTTAATATTAGGTCTAGAAAAATAATATTAAACGGACTATTGACAACTTAGAAGCCCTTCTCAATAACGTGAAGGATAAATTGTAGAAATGATATTTGTGCAAAAATAACTTGTTAATAGCTTGCAATATATATCCTTCATCCTCATGTAGATTTTATCTGATCTTGGCTCTGCCTGATTGCAGGATTCAGGATCACTCAGTCTTAGCTTAATTTAGGCCTGATTTCACCACCATTGATGACAGAAATGCTCTATGGATAGAACTAAACCATTTATGGCTGAACTTAAGCAAAAATTACCAAGATAATGCATATTTTCATCTGGTTTTTAATTAGCTTAGAGAAATATGTACTGGTGTATTGAGAATTTAGTGAAATGAGCAATACTTCAGTTATTTAAGCTTATTTTCCATTTGGTCACTATTGTCAAATGTTTAGTAGATCTCTAAAAATTGCTCTGCCTCTGAGGAAAAGCACTAAATTGACAACACTATATTAGGACTAACAAATTTTTGGTATTACAAATAATACAATTATGCAATAGTCATGAAATAAAGTTGAACTTGAATTTTAGGTATTCACTTGGCAATATCGCACGATGATTTATATAGCAAGGATCACAGATCCTGGATAAAAATATAGATTAAAAATTTTATATTTTCATTCATATAGATTTCAGCCTTCTGTACTTAAACTACCATTAAGCAGGCCAACTTAAGTTTAAAATCGTACAACAATCCCCTTTCGGTTGCTTGATAATTGCTCTAAATACAAATTGAATTCAAATTAGTATATTACCTGATGTTTTCCTTTCGTTGCCTTCTGGGTCCAGAATTAAAATTATTAGAAGCCCCAAAAGCTTGCTTAGGACCTCCTTGATTTCTTCCATAAGGATAACTCATAATCGTTTATATAAACAAATAAATTTAAAAAAATATTACAATTGATTATCACAAATTGTATCACAGAAAATTAGGGGAATTTTCTGATAAGCCAAATATTTGCTGCAAAAACTATCAAAGCAAAACACAAATCTTTTACTTTGCTTGCAAATATATAACCATAACCTTAATCCAAGCTGTCAAATTAATTATCGAAGTTAAGAGATAGCTCTTTTGGATATAAATACCGGAACGCTATACGCTAACGTAAATAATGTTAATAATTTACAACCTCTACTTTATAATCCCTTTATCAGTTTGTTGCTGTCACATGCCATATTTCGCATAACAAATTCAATATCAGGGCCAGGGGCATACAATTAAATGTTACGGCATGCAATTCATTAAAAACGAAACAGAATGGAACATGCTTTTCTCTATCCCTATATAATTATATATTATTGGGTCTGTCTATTGGAATATTAATTGAAATTATGCCTTATCAATCATTTGATAGCTAAAAACCTAGTGTGGTCCGCCTAAATATTTGAGGTAATGAGCAGGAACCTTTAAATAATCAGTTGTATTCACGCATATTCCCAACTATTATCAGTAATTCTGTTTCATATGAATCTTTTGTTTAAATACCTATGGTAGAAATTGAAATAAATATAGCAAATATTAAAATAAAATCACAGTATCCGTATCCGAGCGTTTTTTGCAAAATTCGGTAGTTATCCAGGTGCATCCAGAATTTCAGATTTATCAGCACTCTGTGCTGTACCTAAATATGTTGTGACTTCCATAGATAACTTCCTTATAAAAGATAATTAAACTTCAATTATAAGCAATACTTCCAAACAATAAATATATGCTACAGTTAGCTACACTAAAATATTCCTTATCAATCCAATATCATTGAGGATGAATTTGAAATGGAATATTGGTATTACTTATAAAGACAATGATATTACAAAGGCGCTGTCATTGTCTTTATTAAACAAAGTATTTACTATATATATAAACAATGGTGCTGTTAAACCGTTAACGCATTACTGAAAACGTATTACAGATTACAAGAGCTCTCTATCACTTTTACCTGGCCTGAAATAAGCAACCCAAAATACTTCATGGATATTTTAAAAGTCGACATATTCCACAACTTCCATGTGATCAGGTGATCCAGAAACGTTTAACTAAATCACAATAAATCTAATTTTATGACATAAACCTATCCCAAAAACGCAAAAAATATATGCACAAAACTTAAGTGGTTCTACCTGTATCCAAAATAGCACAATCCGCCTATAAAACAACCGTCTACTCCAACAAAAATTATGAGGTAACAGGCGCCCATTTAAACCGCCTTAAAATCATAAGCAAGCTTTCTATTTACTATTACTTACCAGTATAACAGTTAATTAGTCTTCTGGAAAAGCTACTCAATGTTGTTGCCGACCGATTTCACCATAAATTCACGGACCACAATTCTCGACAAACGCAGTAAAGTAACGCACAAAAAGAAGGATCGACAAGAAAAGAAAATTATTTGGAGGAGACCGTTAGGATAACTTAGAAATTCGCGGTAAAATTTGCAGGAGTAGTGGGAGAAATTCCATCATGTTCCTCCTAAAGAAAGGGTAATTCTGTTCTATTTTTGTCTTTGTTTAGTGTCCGGCAGAACCAAGCAATGGAAGAAGAGGGAACGGAGTATTTTGATAAGTAGGAGTAGTGAAAATGCATGTAATGTTGCAAGTACCATTAAAATTAAAATGAAAAGAAAATAAATTAGGGCTTTGACCTCTTTGGTTGCTTGTCGCTACTGCTAAGGCCTCCTATGGAGGGCTGTGCCCTCCGTAATTGCTATAATATTATCTCTGTTCCTTTTTGGTTGATGTTAATTACTTGGACTTAATTTCCATTCTATGGATGGATGTTTAGTTAAATCGAAAAACCCCGGAATTTGCGAATGGATAGGGACAAGAATCGTAAACTTTACGATTCTTGGGTACCTATAAGCTAGCTTTGATTCCAGATTTCCTGATAGGTCACAGGGGTACGACATCGTGACCCTTACCCTTCATCGCCCTTGCTACTATATTAAATAAGATGGTAGATGAATCAATTTTTGATAAAAAGAATTTTGAAATTATACAACATTTTAGGTATAAATTATTGGTCAAAATGCCGTAAGGTCAGTTGGGGGAAGTGCGATACAAAACTAACATAGTTCAAATATAGACAGTTCTAAGGTTCCCTATATATTTCCGGGGACCCACGAATTTTTTATGCCTAAAAGGCACACATATTCAGGACTACTTTTTGACTATTTCGAAATGTTTTTTTTGTGCTTGCTAGTTGAAAAAAAAAATAAATAAAAAATAAAAAAAAAAAAAAAATATATATATATATATATATATATATATATATATTTATTTTTTTTTTGATGTCAGTGTACGCACTCCTACCCCCCACAAATGGGATAAGTGCATTTTTGCATTTAACTTTGTGTATGAGCTCAACATGATAATTTGTGGGGCAAGAGCGTTTTGCTCGTTTTTTTCTGAATGAAATGCTTTTTTGCAGATTTAGGATATCTTTAATAATAAAAAAGATACAAACTCGTTCACTTATAGACAGCAGAATATTAAGATTTCACCTAATCCTAAAAATGAGAACGAAGCTCAAACTGAGAAACTCTAAATTACAAAATGATTTTTTGAGGCTAAAACCAGTAAACCTAAAATTAAAAAATAACTTTTAATTAAAAATGCATTTTTGGGAAATTTATTCTACTGTATATCCTGTAAATGCTACTTGGAAATATATTTCTCCTCGTCTTCCTATCTCTGGATCTGGTAATAGCTTCACAATATCAGTTTTGGACACAATGGAAATGCCGTCAACAAAAGGAAACTTGAATATTGATTTTTTTCTGAAGAACTCACTTTTTCTACAAAATTTAATCTCTACCTCTTCACCATTGATTCGTACTGCTTTTCCCACATAGTATTTAATATTTCTCTTTCCTGTAAATTTAACCAAAACCCAGTTGTCAACAGATAATTCAGATAAGCTCCTCGTCACTTCATGTAGATCAGCGTTCTCTCCACTTATTTCCTTACATATATCTTCCAAATCGCCTGAGTCTTCTTCTGTATATTCAATCGTTTGTTCAATATCTTCGTCACTGTCCGAAGCTAAAGATTCATTGTTATTCTTATTTTTTCTTCCTTTCTTTTCTTTTTGTTTTTTTTTTGTGCCTCTTCTCTTTCTTTCAGACGCAGTAAGTTATGACCTCAGCTCCAGTTGATACTCTCTTCTTAGGCTTTTTTTCAATGCAACAGGTTTCATGCTTTCGGCTAAGATTTGCTCGAATGTTATGACTTTATTTGTATCAGAGTGAAGGTTTTTGGCTGATATGCCTGATGGACCAGGGGACGGCTCTTTATTCGGTGGATCAACAGTTTCTCCTTCATCTTCCGCTGTCACATGAACAACTTTTCTACTATCCTGTCGTCTTCTATAGACTACGGGATCATACTTTTCGGGCGCTATAACTTGATCATTGAAGGGGTGTATACCGGCTTTCCTGAACCCATTTTGAATTATCACAGGGTCTGTTTCTTGCTATATGATTTTAGCCAGCGTCGAAAAGGTTTTTTTTTTAATATTTTCTGGCCCGGATTTTCTCGTTGCCATTTCACTAGTTTAATGTCCCACCAGTCCTTGATTAGTTTGAAGACGGCGACATCTAGAGGTTGGAGCAGAAGACTGGAGTGTGGAGGAATCTTCAAGATAGTTATCTGCTCCTTCATAGCCTCTTCAATTAGACTGATACTAATGTGCGTAGCATGACCATCGTACACCAAGAGTATAGGGCGCTTACCTTTGAAATTTGGAATCAAAACTGTTGTAAAATAGTTTTGAAAGACCTCTGATTCCATCCAGCCTTTTTTTGTAGCAGCGTAAACAGTCTCTCGATTTTTGGAGTCTTCCTCCGGAGCAGTCCACTCGTCGTAAACGTGTTTCCCTTTGCAGATGGCGAGTGGTGTACCTTTTGACGCAGCTACACTGCAGGACATCAAAACGGTCGTATTTTCTCTTCCTGGTGTGCTGACTGTTCGTGTTGCAGCATGTCCAATGGCACCAAGAATTTTAGTTTTTTTAGGGTCGATGCAAAAACTTGTTTCGTCTAGGTTCCAAATTTGATCTGGCTTATCTTGAAGGCCAAGTGCGATAATCAAACTCGTTATAATATTCGTTGATAACGAACGGATCCAGGCTTTTCATTCTGGACATCTCCACACACATAAGAGGCCTAAATACAAACATAAATTCGGTACACCAACATCTACAAGCAAATAGACCACTAGCCCTTACAGAAACACAAGTATGTTCTACAACAACAACAGTGAACTACCCTTATCCTGGTTACGACTTACATACCCGATTTAGACATAAGTTCGGAATATGCCTTTTTGTCCGAAGCGACCTTTCATGCCACCGCGAGGAAACACTCGAACCGAACAACCTTGACGTCATGTGGCTCAACTTCACCGCCAAGGGATTAACCAAGTTTATATGTTGTCTCTATCGCCCTCCGAGCGATAGAGCCTACCAAAGCTTTTTTTCAACACTAGCTACCACTTTTGACTCAATACAGGTCGATCACCCCAGTTCAGAAATAATCGTTCTGGGAGACTTCAATGCCCACAACACCAACTGGCTCAAACATCACAACAAGACCGACTACGAAGGTAGAGAAGCTGAAGCATTTGTTATCAGCTGCGGGCTTACTCAACTTGTAGACGAACCAACTCGAATCTCAGAGAGGGGCGAATTCGCCGCCCTCCTGGATCTTTTTCTGACCACCAATCCTGACCAGTACAAGGTTACAGTTGGTCCGCCATTAGGTACCTCCGACCACAAACTTATTACAACGGTTTATGAATTGCCACCCATACAGAAGGATCCACCATTGCCTCGCAAAATCTGACATTACAATTCTGCAAACTGGGACGATCTAAGGCAGTTGTACCTAGATTTTCCTTGGCTCGACGTCTGCTTTGCCACTGACCACCCGTCAGACTGCTGCGAAGAGATCATGCAAGTAATCTCCTCAGGAATGGAAGCATACATCCCAAATTCCATCAAGTTACCATCAAAAGGAAAGCCCTGGTTCGACAAAAGATGCGAAAGAGCTGTAGGAAGGAAACAGCAAGCATATAAGTACTGGCAGCAAAATCAGACCGCTGAAAATCGCAATTATTTTATCGAAGCGAGAAACGTGTGATCGGCGAAACTAAGGACAAACACAATCAAAGGATCAGGAATAAACTTTTGCAATGCCCCAGTGGTTCCAGGAATTTCTGGTCGGTAGCAAAGGCAGTAACAACTTTACAAAAACGTCTCTCCCACCTTTGACGGACGATCGTGGCATCACGGCGACTACAGCCAAGGAAAAAGCAAACATGCTCGCCAAAATGTTTTCATCGCACTCTACCTTAGACGTGCCCCAAGGCAAACTCTCCCCACTATACCGAAACATCAACACTACCATGGCAGAAGTCAAGTTTTCTCACCGTGATATTCGCACAATCCTTAAAGAACTAGATACGCAAAAGGCATCAGGATCGGACGGAATACCTGCCATCGTGCTAAAGAACTGCGCCAACGAACTAACACCCGTTTTTTCCAGGTTTTTCTCTTTCTTACAGAAGAGGGATTTACCCATCCTCTTGGAAAGTCGCTCGAGTGCAACCTGTTCCAAAAAAAGGCAAGAAAACCACGCCCTCAAACTATCGCCCAATTGCCTTGCTTCCAATAATCTCCAAAGCCATGGAACGTGTAGTCAACCAGCAACTACTCAAGTACCTCGAGAGCAACAGAATAATCAGCGATAATCAATACGGCTTTCGCAAAGAGAGATCGACAGGAGATATATTGGCCTATGTCACTCATATATGGAGTAGGGCAATTGAAAACTATGGAGTCTCGAGCGATTGCGTTGGATATTTCAAAGGCATTCGACAGAGTTTCGCATGACGGACTGCTCAACAAACTGCCGTCCTTGGAACTGTCCGCCTCTCTCTGCAGCTGGCTGGCCAGTTTCCTTAAGAACCGATCCCTACACGTTGCAGTCGATGGACACATTCACCATCAACGCGGGCGTGCCTCAGGGCGCAATACTTTCACCAACTCTGTTCCTCATCTATATTAATGACCTGCTGATCGAAACGAATAATCCTGTTTAGAGTTTTGCAGATGACAGTACCCTTGTCTCCCACTTTAGATCAGAAAAACCCTTACCAGCGACTGAGACTCATCACCGCAGACAGGAGCAGATTACACCAATTAATCAAGACCTGGAGAAAGTTCAAACTTGGGGCGACCGAAATTTGGTCCAGTTCAATGCAGCAAAGATCCAAGCAGCAACGTTTACTAAGAGGGCCAATACAGCGGGCCCTGACATCATTATGGCAGGATCGACCATTCCTTCATCCTCGTCAATCGGGCTGCTGGGTGTCTCGATCAACAGCAATATGTCATGGCATGACCATGTTGCTAACATCGCAAAATCAGCCTCCCAGAAGCTTGGTGCGCCATTTCGCAACAAAAAACTCTATACACCGCAGCAGTTGCTCTTGCTGTACAAAGCGCAAATAAGACCGTGCTTAGAATATTGCTCACATATCTGGGGTGCCGCACCAAAGCATACCCTAAAGCTGCTGGATTCCATTCAGAAGAGGGCTGTGCGTCTCGTCGGCGATCCGGAGTTGACTCGGAATCTGGATAGTCTGGAACATCGCAGACATGTGGCCGAGATGTCTCTGTTTTACAGATACTTTCACGGCAGATGTTCCCAGGATTTGGCCCGCATAATCCCGCCCCTGGCAACTCCTGTCAGACAGTCCCGACAGTCGGCAGGAGCGCACCAGTTCGTCGTACAACTAGAAACACCTAGAACATCGCTTTACCAGAACTCCTTTGTCTGGCGCACTGCATCACTGTGGAACTCACTTCCAGGACATCTGTTTCCCACTAATTACAACCTACAAATATTCAAGAACCGTGTCAATCAACATCTCCGCACACACACCGCTCGTCGAGCGCCATAGGATCTCCCTTTAGTATGTGTGCCACTGCCATAAAAAAAAACAGGTTGAGGCTTCTTAATCGACAGCCGGTGTCTTTTCCGGAAACCGATGAACCAGTCAGGACCCGGAATCCGGAATGCCATCTTTGAATCTGGTTTTCAACTTGTTCTTTGCCACGTATTCCCCAACTTTCTCAAGCAATTCCGACCTTGTCAAGCAAAATCCACCCTTTTCCATTGCTCTGATGGAATCGGCAATTTGTTGTTCATCTTCGAATGGGATATCCAAGTCTCTTCCGAGTTTACGGCTCGAGTTTCGTGCTCCGCCGCTCTTTGACGTGATCAGCAAGTGTCGATAATGGAATTCTGTAAATAGACATGTGCCACTTTTAACTTGTTCGATGGCCTCGAGCAGCTGCTCCTGGGTGTAATGTGTAGTCCTTTGGGATTTTCTATTATATATACGTGGCATGTTTGCTGCATACTTCTAGAAAAACAAACAAACCCAAATTGGGGTAAGTGCGTCCGTTCAGGAAGCATGGGTGTACGCACTTTACCCTTCCTCAAATTTTTTGGGGTAAGTGCGTACACTCATCTAACTACGAACAATAGGTATATTCCACGTTATAGTTTCCCACAACTTCTCGCGGAATCTGTGAATACCAAAAACAAATTACCTTAAAATTTAATTCTTCAACTTAAGACTCTAAGAGCAAAATACCAATAACATTTTTAATTTAGCTCTACTCTCCTCTCTGTCTCTCTACATCCTTCTTAACTCCACCCTCTGAAAGAAATTATATATTTCTATAAAATTGAATTAAATCGGCCCACTCTACTAACAGAAAGTGAAAATGTTCAAAAACTGACATAATATATATCTCCGCTTGAGTAGAATTCAATTATACATTTGCCAGTATCTTAGATACCACCTCATATTCAAGATCTTCATAGTACGTAATAGAGCGAAAGTTGCTTCTAATAGAAATAATATATCCAACGTTACACTTTTCCCTAACTTCTCGGGGATTCTGTGGATACCAAAAAAATATCTTAAAATTGAATTAATCAGCTTCAAACCCTAAGAGCAAAATACCAATAAAATGTTTAATTTAGCCCTACCCTCCTTTCTCTCTACACCCTTCTTTACCTTGCTTACCCTGCCCCCCGAAAAAGTATATATAAATATCAAATTTAATTAAATCGGTCCATTACTAATAAAAAATGAAATGTTTAAAAAAGTGGCATAATATCACACTCCTCTTTGAGTAGAATATAATTATACACCACTATCTCAGATACCACCTTATATCCACGATCTTCACAGTAATAGAGAAAAAGTTGCTTGTAATAGACACAATATATCCCACCTCACATTTTCTCCTAACTTATCGTCGATTCTGTGGATACCAAAAAAATATATATTTTAAAATTGAATTTTTCCACTGCAAACCCTAAGAACAAATACCAAAATGTTTTTAATTTAGCCTTACTCTATTTTCTCGCTACACCCTTCTTAACCCTGCCCCCCGACAAAAGTATATATAAATATCAAGTTTAATTAAATCGGTCCATTACTAATCAAAAATGAAAAGTTTAAAAAAGTGGCATAATATCATATCCCTCTTTGAGAAGAATAAAATTATACATACACCAGTATCTCAGATACCACCTTATATCCACGATCTTCACAGTCATAGAGAAAAAGTTTGTAATAGAAACAATATATCCCACCTTACATTTTCTCATCATCGATTCTGTGAATACCAAAAATAAAAGATTTTAAAACTGAATTTCTCAACTCCAAACCCTAATACCAATGTCATTTTTAATTTATACCTACTCTCCTCTCTCTCTTTACATCCTTCTCAACCTCAAATAACGGAAACAAAATTTACTAATTCACTCAAACTTTGTTTCTCTACCTTTTAGGCAATGCTAGAGAAAGCATCAGTTTATTAGTAAAAAGTAAGTCTCCCTTTTGCGATAAGACCGAATTAATATTTCTTATAAGCCGTTACCCGGAGCAAAAACGAGAAACTTTCCGTTTAGCCCTCGCACTATCAAAGTATTGATTATTTTTCCAGGAAAATCAATATTTTTCTAGGGCATGTTTAGATGTATTTTCAAAACTTTAGTGTGTAGAAATGAAGAAAGCAACAATATGTTGCACAATTTTAATACTTTTACTCAATTTCATTAGAAATGGTAAGTAGGTATAATATTAAACAATTCTAATTATGATATGTGTTAAGCTGCGTTTTTTATGCGTATAAGTCGAATTACGTAATTACAATATTGTTCAAATGCAACTATATTTTGCCATGTTTAACTGAGGTGAGGCAAAGAGGTTTACTAAAACCAAAAAGAAATAGGTGCTAATTTGTCTGACAAGATCTAAAACCAAGGGAAGTCAGTCAATACACTGCCTTTCAAAGGAAGCTTTAATTGTATATATGTGATATTTCGATTTTTTTTTCTTTAGTTTTTACATAAATCTTTAATATCTTAAATGTGTAGTGTACTCTCAAACCTGAAACGTGTTATTCTTTAAGCAAATCAGCATTTACTAAATTTATCATAATTTGAGAAAGGCAAAAAAATAAAGTGAGTAAAAGCACTATGGTAAATTATGTTTATGTTTTCATATTAAATATCAATATAAAATATTCTCATTGTTCACTTCTACCGTTTCCATAAGCAAAGAACAGTTTGCTTCTGAAAATTGCCTTAGAGCGTTTGTGTATATATACTTACAATTTAATAGTAGCGTCTGATTTATTCTTCTTCGCTTTTCCGAGACAAATTGACTATATACTTTTATAAAATAAAATGTTTACAGGTAGTGCAATAGACTGCTTTAAATGTGTCTCCATAAATAACGATTATCCGCCATGTGAAGATCCCTTTCACAATAATTACACTTCGGATATCCTCGAGTCTCCCTGTATGGGAGGTAGAAAGGGCAGAGATGGTTTGTTTCCAGCAACTTCCTGTGTTAAGATTATGGGCGTATTTGGTAAGTTAATATAAAGGAAAAAAGCAAATGCAATGTCAGATCAAAGCAAAGTGATTATAAATTTTTAAAGAAATGCTATATATTTTATGCACCATAGAGTACCTATCCATCAATAATTGTATTTCATTATTATAGTGACGAAAATTTTTTTAAATTCTGACAATATAATAAGATCTGTTCATCAATGCCTTTCAGAACGTTACAGTGACATAGGCACTGATGATTATCAAAATATAAAATACATAGAACATTGATAATGAGCTGTTTTGTAAAAATATTTGGCATTTTGCTTGTGACTTGTTTCTATCAAATTGTATAAATAAAATCTTATTAGAGTGATTTCCAATGTTTATTTAGGTAAAATGTCAGCCGAAAGGGGCATATTTAGGAGGGCGCTTCATCACTCCCTTTAAATTTATATTTTGCTGCAAGACCAATTTGCAATTTCGAAACCTCACCACCTTTCAAACACAATGACACGATATTATTACCTACACTTTTATAGATAGGTACCACACAAAAAGTTATTAACTTTTGGAACATGCCCCGAATATATTAGGTTGCAAGCAATTGTCAAAAGATGGCAATTTAATAACTTTTGAAAACTCTTTAAATTTTGAATTGCAAATTGATTTCCAGATGACAATAAAGAGACTATAACGGTAAGATCGTGTGCTTTGGACAGTGGAACCTTGACAACTGATACTGAACTAGTTAGACTGTCTCACTGTGGAGGGTTCTTCTACTCAAACAGGTAACATAATTCTATATAAGTACTATTATTATTTCAACAATTTGTCAAAACTACATGTTTTATATATTGCAACATTTTTGGTAACTGTCTCCTTCGGAAATATTCTATAGCGTTAAATATATTTCAGCTCATTCTTCCCTTTCTTCTATTATCTACCTTTGAAGCGTCAGAATGAAAAGTTATTTGCTTGCCAAGCCAAACACAATCTGATAAACTTCTTGCCGTTCACTCCTGTTTCAACTATTTTGGATATGTTCATCTTGAATGGTGTAATAAACGCCAAGTACACCCTTTTATGTACCGGGTGTTTCACTATACATGGACTCCCCCTTTAACTTTCTCAACTGACATTTTAGAAAAAAACGTTCAATACAAAAAATAAAGGGGATGTTGTGAAGTTTTTTATGGCATAGCACTGTTGTATACAGGATGTCCCATAAATGCGGGATTAAACAAAGTTATATTTTTTTAAATGGAACACCCAATATATTATTGCATATTTGGATTTACCGGAGAACTCTAGACATATTTCATAAATAATGTCCTATACCTATCTGTTACTGTTTTTGAAATATTGACAGTTGAAAATCGACCATTTACCAAGTTTGACAGCCTGTAAAATCAACTACGTTGGGGTTTGGAACCTTCGGCAACATGCACTAAAACAGAGTTTTATCCACAATACCGAAACAGAATATTTGCACTCGACGCGCGTTTCGCTAACCATGTTAGCATCATCAGGAGATGATTAAAACTAAAATTAAAATCTACCTAACTCCCTTTTATACTACTGTCTGCTTAATCAAGCGGAACTAAAAAGAACCAATCCTGGGATCCCGCTAGTCACGCTTGATCAACCAATACAATGGACTATACGGAATAGGCCCTCTATCTCTATTTAAACTA
>MU185281.1:72041-117664 GCA_016904865.1 Pissodes strobi | reverse complement strand
ATAACGATATCATTGAACATATTACAAACAGTGAAAAGAAAAAAAAAACTACACGACATTCAGATCTCAATTCAGGAACTCATTCAGGGCCATTTTGACTATATTTAAGTCGACAGTATTGTACAACACAGTCCTTCTTAATCCGGGTATCATATTCATGTATATTGCTATAACTGAGATAACCTGCACTGTACATATTTATGAATATATGAAATTGTCCCAGCAATCAAGAGGCAAGATAAAATGCACTTACTACAAAGGTGTAGAAGCCCTTTCGGTAATTTTTCAGACTGATTTTGCCGTTTTTTCCTGACAAACACGTAAAATGAGTGTTATATTATTTTAAGTTGTTTTTTTTTTGCGGAAACCTAATAGTAACCAATTGTCTTGATGGGCAATGGAGTGAATAGGGATGCTGGGTAGGGTAAAAAAGTGTATAAAAATAGAAAATATTGAATTTGCAAAGACGAATTTTGTTAAAAATATGTGTTGCTTTAATAAATATTTCAGCAGCGTAACAAGGTTAAAGAAAACTTGCGTCTGGGTGCTATGAAAATAGGAATAATATCCTTTCTTTTTTTTTTTAATATCTAGCGAGTCAAATACAGAGGTAGCTAGAAATGCTTATTTCGCGCTTATTGAAAGTCATCTTCGATACGGGATATGCTTTTCACGATCTTGTTCCCAATATCTTTTTAACTCGCTGTTTATTTTGCAAAACGAGAGCCCTAAGATAATAATATCTTTGGCGGGCTGCACCCAGAGATTTCTGTAGGCCTCTGTTTCTTGCCCAGGCAATTCTCACTCTATCCAGTATTTTTATATTGGAGACTGTGTGTCTGATGTATGAGAAACATGCAGCGGATATTGACAGGTCTTCTTGCCATAATACAAGAAGCGCGCGCACTATTGGCTTGCCCATTCCTTCTTCTGGTCTTATTCAGAATTCACTGTTTTATAAGAGCAAAAAAATATTCAATAAACTTCCACAGAGACTTCGGAATGTCTCAAACTTAATGACATTTCGAAGGGATGTTAAAAGACTTTTGGTTGAGATGGCCTATTATTCAGTCGACGAGTTTATGACGGGTAATTTAGCGTAGTCCATGGATGTTTTATTTTATAAGTGTAGATTTATTATTTACCACTAATGCTTTTATGTGATCAATTATCTATAATTTCAAATTAAAAATTATTTGTCTGTTACATGACATGACAAAAAGGATGGCATTTCAATTATAAAAATCATTTACACCATGCCCCATACAAGAAAAGGCATTTGCAGGTAAATTATGCATCTATCTGTTAATTATTGATAGATTATCACTATTATCAGTAGAGATAGATGTTGTAGTTTACAGAAAAGCGTCCTTTCTCCTTTCAGTCATAAGACAATGCCATCATTGGTTTGCCTACACCTTTGCAACTTAGAACATAAAATCACTAAATTCTCAAATACTTAGAAATAAAATTTACCATTTGTTAGGTGGATCATTCGTGGTCTGCATAAGCCTCTCTGTATGTGATTTTTCAGTTTTGTTGGTGACTGACGATAAACTTGGACATATGCACTTGCATCTTTTGTCATCAAATTGAGCCTATTAAAACAATACAGATATATTCAATATTCCCGCACTTACTTAAAAACCCTATATAAAATCACATAAAAATTACATTTTCAGAACGAAATAATTGTAATTTGCCTTCCATAATTTTTTTGAAAGCAACTCAAACGTTATTGGACAAAACAGTGAAGGAATAGATTGAACATTGCAAATATGTTTTGTTAGGAGCACTCACTTGCGTTTCTGAAAATATCCAAAGAAAGCATAGAGCAACTAAAATATATTTCATTTGAATAGTTGTTTGGGAAATCCTATAAAAGTTTAATATGATTTGTTTTTCTTTTCTGGCTAAAAAAATTAATAGGACAGAAACGGAACGTCAACAATCAACTTTCAACATGAGCAGATGTCAGCACTCAGCTGTGCTGCCTGCTGTCACGAGTTTGGTTGCTTGCACGTGGCGCCATCTATTACAAGACATGAAAAGCTTAACGTCTACTCGCAGAACTCCTTTTGTATATGTACCGTGCGCATTTATACATTCCGTACATCTATTTGGCACCTAGAGTATTTTTTATTGCCACATTCAGGTACGGAATGTAATAACAGTTTATGGAGCGCGAGTCGCTTTCAGCAAGCCTAATGGCGGCAGTAGTTAGGTGCTGTCACCGATCTATATGGAGATCGGTGGATGCTGTGCTTGTGATACGATGCCTCGGGTTGCCTCCTGGTTCGATTCCCGTCAGTGGCAAGACTTTTATATATATTTTTTAGGTTATGTTTGTTTCTTTTTTAAAATTTGGGTCAGTTTAGGTTAGTTTGGGCTTTGTTTATAAAGACAATGGTTTGGATTAGTTTTGTTTGGTTGCGCCCCGAAGCGAGCGGAGGGCCATGCGTGAAGTTAACAGTGCTAACTACAAACCGCTGTTTGAATACGCTTGTCTTTAAAATACGCCTCTCATCCTTTCCGAACTTCTATCATGCCCTTTGAGGCCTTCGGAAAATACACTGCAAAAGTATTAATTACATTCCGTTCCTAAAGTTGGCACCGAATTACATTCCGTACACGATTTTCGCACCCGCGCCCGCGCCTAGAAGTTCAAATTTTGAATGGGTTAACCAATAACAACCTTTAGGTGCTAAATGCGTGTACGGAATGTATAAATGCGTACCGTGCTATAGCACGGCCACCTAGGTGGCCTTGGCTATAGCCTTGCGAATTGTGCGTTTTTATTGAATCAAGGAAACCTGTTAGCAGACACTTTAAACCTTAAAACGTCAATTTATAGGTATTACAGAAATCTGTTCATCTGTCGCTGATATTTATTCAACACCTCTAAACAAGAAAGCCCTGAAACTAAGAAAAGCAGTAGCCAATTGCCACCCTCGTTGGGACCGAAACTAAATGCTGTAAAGTGTATATTTTCAGAATTTAATATAAAATATGTTTAAAATTGTAAAATTTGTGCATTTGCAATGAATAATTTATATACAAATCACGTAATTTATTGTGTTAATGGTAAGGACATTGCCCTGTGTTCGTGAACATACTCTTAACACTACACTATACTTTCTAATTATTCTACATTACACAATTAAATAAATACTTATAGTTTATAGTTAGGAACTGTTTGCTCTCGTACAAGCTCTGTTTTCACAAATATCTATTAGGATTTCAGAGCTGATAATTCCTAGTAATAACTAAAATAACAAAATTTTCCCTGAAGTAAACAATGCAGTCCTTAGGTTTTTATTTTGTGGCTTTATAATAATAATGCCTACTTACCTATTTACTTTGACTGCCTTTTGACTCTACATATAATAAGTTTTAGGTAACCACAGATATTTTTTTGGCCACAGCCGGGCAACATCAGAGGTTTGATTTTAATACCGCAGTTTTACTTAGGATACGTAAACACTTTTTATTTGTAACGTTATTGAAGATTAGTAAAGGGCTGTAGGGTGGTTTTAGGTACATGTTGTAATACATAAAGTGTGTTTAAGCTTTGATTTAAGGTCAGTCGCTTAGTTGAGAACACTGACTTTTAAATAATTGTGTATAATGAACCTAAAGTGGCAATTTTTCATTCTCAAAAGAAGTGGATTCAGGCAGCAGTGGGTAAATTCAATTAAATGGAAAAAATAATTTGGTTCAACCAAAAATACTTAAGTACACATACGTAAGTTTTGTTAAACACAATGTATTTTTGGTGGCTATGCCTAACTTTAAGTGCACAACATAATGATGTTAATTAAAGCGTGATTTTTGATTTTTCTATGTTTTAACTAAAAATGACTTGCAATACCTGGTTACTTTACTCCTGTGGGGGTTGGACAGCATTTAATGACTATCTTGACCGGGATCTTCGTCTAACGCAAGCAATTAAAGTAGTAATATATTTAAGGTTTGTGAAATCCATTTTAGGCCAAATGCATATATGTTTTATTAATACTGATGCAGTTCCTCAAGCTCCCTAAACTTTATTGTCTTTCTGAAAATCTGTTTATATCATTAGGGCAAATGGGTGCTGCTGTCAACAAAATTGGATATCAAGACAAAAGCCAACTCAACTTAATTACCTCTTGCTTTTTTCTTTCTGTTTATTATTGATTTAAAAAAAATGCTGCAACCCAAACTAGGCAAAAAACTTAAGAAACTTAGTGATGCAAGTCCTTTTGTATTGTACAGGCTTAAACTGAAAAGGATAGGTAACATTTTAAAATTCCGTTTTCTTAAAATTTGAAGCTTATTTTTTAAACAAAACGGAATCAATTATGTCAAGCCATAAACCCTCAAAAGTAAACATTATTTTTATCACATTACCTTATTTAAAAAGTCTTTAAAAATATCTAACTATCCATGTATCCTTGTTTAGCTTATATACACTTCGAGATAAATTAAACCACTGTGTATATAAATTAATAGCCATAGTCGGTATTTTTTACAACATAGCATATTATAACTGTTAAAAAACTTATTATAATAAATTATTATGTTCCTTTCAGTGATATAGCTCCCAAACTATTTTTTGTTGTTATTTTGGTAAATAACATGTAATTAACTATAAAAAATAATGTAGGTGTATGTTTTTTTGAAGTCATTATATGAATTTATAAATTTTTCATTGTCATAGCCTACTACCTAAGCGCGACGCCATCCTAGATATAGATATAAGGTCTCTTTACTTAGAAGGTGTTGATGTATTAGTATTTAAAGGGCCGGCTTCCTGCACACTTGGCAAAGTGATAAAAACACCGTTTCGAAAGTGTATTCTGACTTTCTAGCAAATTTTAGACAACTATTTAGTTTTCGTGGCATTTAAAACTATATTGAAATAATTTTTTTGGGAAAATGGCTAGTGGAGACAGCAGAAAAGTGGCTTTGATCACAGGAATCAATGGGCAGGTAAAAACTACATTTAATTAAATACTTTACTACTGATTATTTATGTAGTATTAATTAACACCTAAAGCAGACACGTATACAATAGTTTTTCATATTTTTTTTTATAAGTCGAGATAAGTTAGTACAATATTATTGAAAGATTTGTTCAAATGTAGAAATCAAAATATCAACAAAGGGCTGTCAGCTGGGGGTCGGTAAAACAGGTAACATAATTAGATATGCCCTATTGCCGGGTTTTTTCAATTTCAACTTGAAAACTCATTTTCAGTTTTAACACGTTTTTTGGATAATTATTTATCGATTCTGTTATCTTTTCTGATAAAAGTGATGTATAGCTTAGGCACATAGTTTTGGGATTATAAAAGGCTATTTATTTAGTTGCCAACATACTATAATATTTGGTTGCCAAATTATACCTGTTTGAATAGCTGTCTTATCAATATTGTTGTGACCTTATCAACAAATACTAGGAATTAGGTATATCCTGTTGTATAATATTTAATTAATTGTTTCTAGGACGGGTCGTATCTAGCAGAGTTTTTGTTGAATAAAGGTTACGAAGTACATGGAATTATTAGACGAGCGAGTACTTTCAATACTAGTCGAATAGACCATCTACATACTGATCCTAATGCACATAAAGGTATAAAAATTGTAAATAAGATCCTCTAAATCAAAATTTATAATTTATAACAAGCATGTCAATTCTGCTCTTTTATCTGGTTACCAAGAGGATTCTGACAAGTTTTCTTTGTCAAATGAAAATGACAACTTGAGTTGTTGGGGGTTGATTCACTTTGGTTTTCCATTTATGAAACTAGTTTTCATACTGGATAATGTGAACTGACTACGTTGGGGTTTTGAACCTTCGGCAAAATGCACTAAATTAGAGTTTTATCCACAATACCGAAACAGAATGTTTGCACTTGACGCGAGTTTATGTTAGCATCATCAGGAGTTTTAATGATCTCCATGGTTAGCGAAACGCGCGTCGAGTGCAAAAATTCTGTTTCGGTATTGTGGATAATGTGAAGTATTATGTCGAGCGATTTTGCTGTAAAAATACAGCAAATTTTTATCTTATTCAATATACATTTTGGTCAATCTTTACTTTGCGCACTTATTGGCTACTACAAAAATAAAAATACTGACATATTCTACGTTACTTCTCTTACCATCTCCCACGCATTAAATGCTGCGCAAATGTTTCTACTTATCAGAAAAAAATAACATAGTTTACAAAATGCACTTATGTTAAACCATCCGACATGTTACAAACTTATACTATCTCGCTCTCGCACACTCATTATTTCACCTTTCTTCACGCACACAACGCAACGGTCCAAACCGATCTGAAAAATGCAAGCAAAAAGCAAGGCAGGCGTAATAGCGATACAATTATTTATTTATTATTTATTTCTGGCACGTCAACATGACACTATTTCAGCTTTCAGCATTTCGATTTCTTAAATTATGTGATCTATCATATAGTTAGCTTAGCACGGCTCAGGCAGCTGTCATTCTACGAATAGGTGTTGCCAAGTGCAATTTCTGTTCAGTTCTAAAATACGGTATCTTGTTGGATACATTCAACCAACACTTTATACATGGTTATTCAGAAGTACTTTGTATTTATTAAAATAATAAATAATAATAATAATAATAATTCGCTATTTTGAGTTACGCAAGACGCTCGCTATTTAACGACCAAAAGAGAGAGAGACAAATGCACCCTTGTTTGGTATATTTGGATTAGTTAAGAAAGTACCACGCGTAGCGCGCTCGTTTTGCTAATTTGGGATAATTATGGTTTTGTGTTTCGCGGGCTTGGTCAAGCGCATAGCGCGCTCGTCTCAATGCTCTTGTTTGGTTAATTAAAGTTACTTTCGATTATTATTGCTTAATCTGGGATACCGAAGACAGGCCCGCGTAGTGCGCTTGTCTCTTCTTCATTAATTAGGGTTAGTCTGGGGTGGTTTTGCTTAGTTTGAGTTAGTTTTGGTTAGTTTGGGTTAGTCTCTTTATTTTGCTAAATTAGGGTTAGTCTGGGTTAGTTTTGGTTAGTTTGGGTTAGTTTGGGTTGGTTTTGCTTAGCTTGGGTTAGTGAAAAGACAAGCGCGCGTAGCGCGCTTGTCTTTTTACTTTGCTTAATTAGGGTTAGTCTCGGTTAGTTTGGGTTAGTTTCGGTTGGTTTTGCTTCGTTCGGGTAATAACTTTGGTTAATTAGGGTTAGTCTGGGTTAGTTTTGGTTAGTCTGGGTTGGTTTTGCTTAGTATGAGTTAGTGAAAACACAAGCGCGCTTGTCTCTCTACTTTGCTTAATTAGAGTTAGTCTGGGTTAGTTTTGGTTAGATAAATTAGTTTGGGTTGGTTTTGCTTAGTTTGGGTAATGAAGACACAGTGAGATCATTGGGGGCGAAGGAAAAATTATAGAAATTGACGAGGCGAAAATTGAGAAAAGTAAATATAATCGGGGACTATACAAAGCAATTCCACGTTTTTTGGAAAAATGCAGCGGCGCTTTACCTATTAGTGCTTCATCCATTTCCATGTAAGTAATTTCAATAATTAATATTCCATGCACCTGCCCTGGGACATTTACCTACTTGAAAATCAAGAATGTTAGCCAAGTGTGACAACATTGCAAGTAAATTTTCATCATTAACGTCAAATTGGGAGAGTTTGCGTTTAAATGTCTTACTAAATGGCCTCATTTATGATTTTTATTTTTCAATTTTTGGCATCAAAAGTGTTTTGCGCAATATGTAACGTGTCACAAAACACTTCTAATACTGTCTTCTACACGTCACATAATTTTTTTTTTGCAAAATTCGAAAAGTGCTCAAAGTAAATATTTACCCAAAAATTATTTTTGTACTTAGTTTATCTATGTCTGTTTTACACTTGATTTTTCGTTGCGAGATTGCCAGATAATATAATATACTTTAATTTGTTTTGTTCAATTGTAATGATTGTCATATAGTTTTGATTTGTGCGTTAGGATTAATAAATTAGTGCTTTGTGGCTTGAATATGGAAGTTGCTGTAACTTGCGACATTTTAGCGAGTTTTTATGGCATCACAACAAAATTAGGTCATGTCATTATGCTTATATAAATTACAAGTCATATGTAACGAGCTAGCGGTAGTTTGGGTTGGTTTAAGCTAGTTTTAGTTCACTTAGCTCGGTACATATATGAGTTAGCGCAAAACAAGGCTTGCGCTTCATGCTAATTCTTTCTGTTACTTTGCACTGTTTTGGGTTAGTTTCGGTTTGTTTAAGACCATACATGCTAGCACGAAGAGGAACATGAAGAACAGCTTGCGCGAAGCGCAAGTGTTGGCGAAAGCGGGAGTACTTGCGCTTTGCATTTGTGCTCGCTCATTACTTAGAAAAGGCTAAAAGTTTGTCATACTCAATGAATATTCTACTATCCCTTTTCATTATACATTTCTGGCAAATATATTTACCATTTTCCTCATAATATATTTTTAAATTTAAGGAGTAAATATCATGCCTAGGTTTACAAAACGCGAAATATATTTCTTATTCGAAAATCCAGCAGAGCCTCCTAAGATATTTGCATTCGGCACCCGTGGAATACTAAAAATAATGCGCCTCTCTTGACTTAAAAATTGCCTCTTCCAAAAGGCTGGTGCCCTGTGTTTAGGATTGCCCTGAAATCCGGCAACACACTAAAATGGTACCAAATCAATATTTTCAAGAATTAATTTCTTCAAAATTACGTCGTATTCCGCATTCTTTTTGAAAATTATTATTAAGAATTGTTAACAAATGCACATTGAATTTTTCTGAGGGATAGTGCAACCGAACCCAATTTTCTAATACAAAAAATATTCGAGTGTATTTATCAGGATTGTTGACATAATGGTGAACGCAGGTTAAAGTGTTTATTTCAATACAAGTAATCGAATATTTACCTGTATTTTTAGGGGGAAAGCTTACTTTACATTATGGTGACATGACCGACTCGAGTTGTCTAGTGAAAATAATAAGCAAAGTAAAACCTACAGAAGTTTATAATTTGGCTGCGCAGAGCCACGTTAAGGTGTCATTCGACTTGAGTGAGTACACCGCTGAAGTCGATGCTGTAGGAACTTTAAGACTTTTAGGTGAGTGAAGTGGTTCTATTTTATCTTTGTGACTATTAGAAGAAATATCTCTATCATTATAATGAAAAATATCTTTAGTAAAGTTTATATTTGGGATATAACTAAGATAGAATAAAGCTTACATTTATTAATAGGAAAATTGCCTCACGCGAAAAATGTACAGCAGCAAGTTAGTCTGATATATCAAATAATAAGTACACTCTCCAGTACACCTATTAAATTATAAAAAATCTCAGTTACTAAATTAATACTAATTTTTCGAAAGTAAAACATTTAATGGCCTGCATGATGCAATGATGATTATTCTTATAAATATAAATATATAGATATCAACTCACCATGTCAGGTGTGAACTAGCCACTAAATAATACCATATGACATTTAAGTACATTTTAGATTTATATGTCAACTTGATGCCTACTTGCTCCTACTCTGTAATTAGGCTGGTTGGCTTGTAGAGGTTGTAACAAATTTAATAAATAAATAAATTAATTAATTATACTGACGGGAGATCCCCTTCTACAATGCGCTTATGCAATTTACTACAATCTCATAATTTGCAAATGCATGTACAATCTGCAACAGGCATCACATGAATCTCATCTACAGCTATTGATTACATTTGTTCAAACCTCAATAATCATGAGGGTTGTTGTTCTGTTGTGAATTCTGCCTTGTCTGATCATGAAGCCGTATTGTTTGGCATCCTTAATTTTGTAGGTGATAAAAAAGAGACACCGAGCAATGGCAGAGTTTTCAGTCACGGGAATTATAGTAAGTTTCACACACTGTGTGCTTCTTTTGGTTGTGAATTGGTTCTCATCTCACTTCAACCACCGAAAATTAAAAGCAAACAGCGCCGAAAAGCAACCTGGTTCACTAAAGGTCTAAAAACATAATGTAAAAATCTACGTTCACTGCATAGGTTCAGAAAATTCACAGATTCCCCAATATTTCATGAATATTTCAATGAATATCGTTCCATATATCGTCGTCTGCTTAGAAAGTCGAAATCAAATCGTATGGAGATGTCAGGCAATGCGACAAGGGAATGCTCGGCCATTGTAAATGAAATTCGCCGTAACAACCGACCATTACTGATCCCTGAAACAACCCCGGACAATATAAATCAATTTTATTGCGGGATTGCTAGTAGTCTTCAATAAAAAATACATCAAATAGCAAATCCCCTTGACTACTTATCGCAGGTTAGTGTCCAAAACTCTTTTTTTCTTGCACCAACCGACATTGTGGAGCTTAAAAATATATTAATTTCTATTCAGAACAAACACAGCTCAGGAGAAGATTGCCTTTCTGCCAAGATTTTCTTAAATATGCCCGATGTTGCATTATTAGCATTGGTCCATGCAATTAATAACTCATGGGAAACAGGGATTTTCCCCCCATGTCTTAAAGCAGTAAAATTTATCCCTATCCATAAAGGATGTGGTCTGGATGATCCATCTAATTTTAGGCTCATCTCTCTGTTATCAACATTGTCGAAAATCATAGAGAAACTTGTGAATCTTATACAAGAGTTGTACCTCCATATCAATGAGGGTAGACAGTCAGCCATAGTCTTTTGTGATCTTTCAAAGGCCTTCGACTGTGTCAGTCATGATATCCTAACAAGAACACTTCACTGCTATGGTTTCCAAGGTGTTGCCTTATCTTGGTTCACATCGTTTCTAAGTGGTCGTCGACAAGGCGTCTGTGTTGTGGGTCAAAAAGTTCATCATATCAATCAGTAGAATGGGCAGTCCCTCAGGGTTCAGTTTTGGGTCCAGTTTTATTCCTGCTCCACATTAATGATCTTGCGAACCTCCCGATTGATGGTAAGTTTACTTTTTTTGCTGATGATACCACCATCCTATGGCATGATCTGGACCCTCTTGTACTGCGACAATCTATTCTGGATGACCTTAATCGTATAAAGTGTTGGTGTGACTCAAACCTATTGACATTAAATCTCGTTAAAACTAAAATCATCCTTTTTAAATGTAATCTAACGGACATGTACAGGGTGGCTCGAATTCGTGTCTATGTATGGGGAACTCGAAAACCGTAAGAGATACAGTGTCGGTCAAATTAAGACAAAATTGGGCATTTAGGTGCCTAACAATATGCCGTTTAGAAAGTTTTAAAATTCCGAGTATTTACGGAGATATCCGGAAAAAACCGAAATTTTGAAAAATCGTTTTATTTTTCCTGGGCTTATTTAAAAACGGATTTCAAATCTAATTGCACTTTTGCATTGGCACTTTTTCCGCTCTATCCAATGATGATATCCAGTTTGAAATCCGACGTTTCGTCTTCAAGGGATCATCATCAACTTTCTTTTTTTTAAATACCAACATTAATTTTTTTTTATCGTTTTTCAGATGGTATTGGCGTTATTAATATGAGTATGTTTTTATTTTTTTTTATTTTTATTATTTTTTTATTATTTTTATTTTATATATTTTGCGTTGGCGTGATTTTATATAATTTAATTTAATATTCTCGTAAGAAATAATTTTACTATTTTTTATTTCTAATTCGCTCCAATTTTCCACTTAATACAAAAACAAAATAAAATATTTTTATAGAATATAAATATTTCAAAAGTACCTACCTTAAAATGTTTAAAATTACGCCAGAGCAAAATATATAATTAAAAAAATAATAGTAAAAATTAAAAAAAATTAAAAAAAAATAAAAATAAAAACACATAATCATATTAATACCGCCAATACCATCTGAAAAACGATAAAAAAAATTAAAGTTCGTATTTAAAAAAAGAAAGTTAATGATGATCCCATGAAGACGAAACGTCGGATTTCAAGCTGAATACCATCATTGAATAGAGCGGAAAAAGTGGCAATGCAAAAGTGCAATTCAATTTGAAATCCGTTTTTAAAAAAGCCCAGGAAAAAAATAAAACGATTTTTCAAAATTTCAGTTTTTTCCGGATATTTCCGGAATTACTCGGAATTTTAAAACTTTCTAAACGGCATATTGTTAGGCACCTAAATGCGCAATTTTGCCTTAATTTGACTGACTCTGTATCGCTTACGGTTGTCGAGTTCCCCATACATAGACACGAAGTCGAGCCACTCTGTACATAGGATTGAGTGTCACTCTGGCAGCAAATTCCTTGGAGTGATTATTGATGACCAACTTAAGTTTTATCCACACATCTCCTCGCTTGCCAATAAGCTCTCCTCTGCTTGCTTTGCTGTGAGGGTTTGTGTTCAGGAGCTTGGCTTATATATAGGTAAGTCAGTTTACCATGCACTATTTGAGTCACATCTTCGCTATGGCATTCCATTTTGGGGAAATGCGAGTGAATATTTAATCCAAACTTTGTTTATAATCCAGAAAAGAGCTATTCGTTACATATGTCAATGAAAGCCACCAATGTCGTATCGCCCACTCTTCCTGCAGGAAACAAGGATAAGTTTTTAGAAGGAAATCCCCGATATCCAACTAGAAGTTTGGGGAGGCTTCATCAGCCACAACCTAAATTAACGCTAACAAAAAAGTCATTGTATTATGAAGGCATTAAATATATTACCATCTTCCATTAAATATCCGTGCATCCGCTTCCCAACTTATTTTTAAGAAAAAGTTAAAAGGCTATTGTTAGCGAAGGCATACTACACATTAGATGAATATTATGAAGATTCTTTTTGACGGCCAAAGTGGCATTATGAAGTTTTTTATTTAACAGCTGTACCGTTGCTGTATTTAGTTGAATTTATATCTTGTCTTTATACTCTACTTATGTTACCACTGTATGATTGTATGTCCTGTAAGCGTTTACTGTAAATTTTACTTTTGTGTGAATTTTAACTCTTAATGGTTATTTTATACATTTGAGCTGTTTTTAGTTTTTAGTGTTTTAGCTTTGTTTATGACAAATCTTCTTTGTTTTATAACATTACAGCATATTTGACTTTGACTATCCAGTTACAATGAATTTTTATTCAAGTTGGTCCTGAATAGAGGTATACGATATATTGTGAGAAAATATGTTCATACCAATTTCGACCGAAATTGCCCTCTGGGGGAAATATGTCAGCACATAATATGAAATTATTATTTTGCTTTTAGATGCTATAAGAACATGCAATTTGGAATCATATGCTAAATTTTACCAGGCATCAACCAGCGAGCTTTATGGAGAGGTAAAAGAAACTCCTCAAAATGAAGAGACTCCATTCAATCCCAGATCGCCCTATGGTAATTTATTTAATAAATGATATTTCTACTTAACCAATTACTTACATAAGAAGCTAGGGATATAGATTAAATTTAAAGGTTATTCTCTGTGATTCCTACTACATCTGGAGAGCAAAGGTGTTTTTGGCATCAAACCAATAAAAAAATAATATTCTTTGTATAAATTTTTACTAACTTACTATTTATAGCATGCGCAAAACTCTACGCTTATTGGATAGTGATAAATTACCGCGATGCTTACAACATGTTCGCGTGCAACGGAATCCTGTTCAATCACGAGAGTCCGAGGCGAGGGGAGACTTTCGTCACGAGGAAAGTGACTAGGGAAGTGGCGAAGATCCATTTGGGCCTCAGCGAATGTCTGGTTTTGGGCCGCTTGGATTCCAAAAGAGACTGGGGTCATGCTAGGGATTATGTAGAGGTGAGTTGCTATTTATTTATTTCATGTCTATATGTATATGGTGCAGTTATTTCATTTAATTTAGTAGAGTTGCAAGCACTATTAATTGCAGTAGTGCTTTGATTAAATTGTTAAGACATTATTTAGAAGGTTGAGGTGCTGTGGTCTGGAAAAGATGGAGATTTTTCAAGTTATTTGAAAATCGAGCAGGCTTGCAGATATCCAGATTTAAAATTAATAAAACTAATGAATAACCAGATATAGAAAATAGGCAAGTAATCCTTAGGTAGGTATATCACGATATTGGGTAATTTTTCATGGAAAAAGCGGCGAAAACCTCAGCTGGACTGTAGTGCGGCAAGTTGTATAAAATTTCTTTCAATATTATAGTGATTTATTACAGTGGCGGCTCGCGGCTTTGAAAAGTGGGGAAGAGCTGCCGACATCGATAGAGGGAAGAGCGAAAAATTTTTGAGGTCCACGCCCAAACTGCCAAAATTTGTTAATAATTATTACCGGTATTTTTTAGGTAAATCATCAAAAAATAAAATATATTCATATTGTATTAGCAACAAATCATTTTGTTGCTAATACAAATGTCTACGAATAACACACTAAAACTAGAATATACAGGGTGCTACAAATTCGTTTCTTTGTATGGGTATCTCGAAAACCGTAAGAGATACGAGGTTGGTTAAATTGGGGCAAAGTTGCCCGACTTAAGGGTGATTGACATGCCATTGAGAAATTTAGAAAATTCCACCTACTTCCGGAGATATCCGTAAAAAACCGAAAATCATCTATTTTATTTTTATTTTTCCATGCCTTTGTTTGAAGAGATAAAGTAAAATAAATGTCACATTCTTATTGCCAATTTTTGTCCTATACAAGCTGGCGGTATCAAATTTTAAATCTGACGTTTCGCTCTCGGGCCCCCTTCATCAACTTAAATTTTTTAAATACGGACCTGGATTTTTTATCTAATTTTTGAAAAGGCTTTGGTCTCCCAAAACCAACGATGTATCATACTTGTCCGATAGTGGTAACAAATATTGTCATAAGTGAAATCGGGTCAGAAAAGATCGCCCCATCTCTGTCCAAAACATTATCTCTTATGGAAAAAATCTAGATTTGTTGATTTATTCACAAGTGCGATACATCGTTGGTTTTGGAAGACCAAAGGCTTTTTAAAAAGTAGATAAAAATTCCAGGTCAGTATTTTAAAAAATGAAGTTGATGAAGAGGGCCCGAAAGCGAAACGTCGGATTTAACATTTGATACCGCCAACTTGTAGAGAAGAAAAAGTGGCAATAAGAATGTGACATTTATTTTACTTTATCTCTCCAAACAAAGGCAGGAAAAAATAAAAATAAAATAGATGATTTTCGTTTTTTTACGGATATCTCCGGAAGTAGGTGGAATTTTCTAAATTTCTCGATGGCATGTCAATCACCCTTAAGTCGCGCAACTTTGCCCCAATTTAACCGACCTCGTATCTCTTACGGTTTTCGAGATACCCATACAAAGAAACAAATTTGTAGCACCCTGTATAGAAAATATATCTTGTATAATACTATAATGCATCAACCGTTGAATGAAAATAAAAAATTATTTCAAGAATCCACGGCGGAATGTCCCCTAATAAACTCGCAATAAACGAAACAACGTGCTTTCGCGTTGATCTGAGAATGGAAGTGCTACCGCCAGGCAGTGTTACCGCAGACGATTTTACCAATGTACTTAAAAATATCCCGAAAATGTACTAAATTGTACTAAACAGTTTTTTTAACAAGCGTCTAGCCATAGGGGTCAAATTCTCGATGCTATACCGTGCATGCGCAGTGGCGAAACAAGAATAATAGGCATTATTATGGCTTTGCATGGCCCTTCGCTCGCTACAGGGCCGCAATCAACAAGAACTCACCAAAATTAAGAAAAAAAAGTAAATTAATAAAAAAACAAACATAATTTAAAAAAAGGTAAACAAAACATCTGTCGACAGGCAAACTACTCTGCCTACTACACCACCAAGGCGTTGAAGGAGTTTCGCTAGAACGTAAAGACATGGATAATTCTGATATTTCGGTCATATTACGCATGCACGGTATCGCATCGAAAATTTGACCCCTTATAGCCCTTTTGTTTTTTATCGCCAATTAAAAGCTGTAAGCTCGCTTTCGTTGGCAAAGTGTATTTTGTAGGTTAATTAATTGTATAGAAATGGAACTTGCAGGTCCTTTATAATTACGAATACATATATTTTTAAAACCAAAAACAAAAAAAAATTCTATCGTTAAACAAAATAAAATTCTTAACTTAAAATAAACATCTGAAACACAAGAGGCAAGATAAATAACTGCACACTAACAGCAACAGCTAAGCTAACTGAAAATAAAATAAATTTAAAGCAGACGTTCGGGGATTTCTGAAAAGCGTCTAGCGATAGGGGCCAAATTTTCGATTCGATACCGTGCATGCGTAATATGGCCGAAATATCGGAATTATCCATGTCTTTAGTCTTTCTAGCGAAACTCTTTCAGTAGTGTAGTGGGTAGAGTGTTTGTCTGTCATTTCTGCGCTGGGGGTTCGATTCCCGTTGGTCGCGACAGACGTTTTGTTTACATTTCATGTTTGTTTTTCATTAATTTACTTTTTTTTCTTAATTTTGGGTTAGTTTTGGTTAGTTATTGTTGATTGCGTCCCCGTATGTAGCGAGCGGAGGGTCATGCAAAGCCATAATAATACCTATTCTTCTTGTTTCACCATTGCGCATGTACGGTATCGCATCGAAAATTTGTCTCCATCGCTAGACGCTTGTGATTTCTACGGCCGACAGGGAATTACCAGCGATCCGTGTGACTGTATATAAACAATGGTGTGACGGAGGCAGAAGAGTTTAAAGTTAAAGGTTCCTGTAAAGATTCTTATTGCTTCTTCATTCAAATAAGGCCAGCATAACTTTCAGCGGTTATCTATACTAGATGGTCCTGCTGCATGAAAGAAATTCAATTTTTGAGCGCTCGCGTGAAATGTACTAAATTTGACTAATACCCCTATAAAATGTACTATTGTACATACGCGTTAAAAATGTACTAAATTTGGTACAAATGTACTAAAACGGTAACGCTGCCGCCAGGTCTTCCAATCCTTGCCAACCAAACAAATGTACGACCATTACGACGTCATCGTTGCCATGGCAACCAACTAGTTGCGCTTATACTTTTGATGACTCGACGGCTCTCGAGCGATACCTCTTCCGTAAAGGTCTACACAAATGATAATGAAATTGTCACTGCTATCGGCGCGTACGCGAAAAGAAATATACATTTTCATTTGGGTTAGTTTGGGTTAGTCTGTTCTATTCAATAGTGGAGTTAACGGGCAATGTGCAGGTGGAGAGATTCTTGTTCTTGTTTTATGAAGCTTTGATTTTAATATTTGAAAATAATTGAATTATTAGTTATTAGAGGGGTAACGGGAAACAGATTATTCCTAAACTAAGAACATTTTATCATTGAATCTTAAAAACTATATTATTTTACTGATGAATGAATTAATTGCATTTCTTTAAATTACAATATCTTGAGGAAGTGGCACTTTCCCTACTTCCGCTGAATAGCCGCCACTGATTTATTATTTTTGTCAAAGAATTATATTTTAGGGATCAAAAATGGAAAAATCTTCGGTTTACAGTGCTCATTTTCCATGAGAACAGCCGGAAAAATCTAAAAAAATGTAGAACTGTGATATACATTATTGCAATAATTGTTGTATTGTATCGAAATCGAAAAGATTCTGGAGAACATCAAAAAGCTCAGTTGAACAAAAATGGGGTCCGGAAAATTATATATTTCAAAGAATGTTCCGATTTTTCCAACGTTGAGTGTCGCAATTGCGTTACTAGGATCAAGTTTATTGTTATGATAATATTAATAGTAGACTCTTAAGGGTTTATTCGAAAACAAACTTGGTTGCTAAAAAAGAGGAAAAATCGTAATGACCGATCTTGCTCGAGAAACAGAGGAGTCAAAATTTTCTTAAATTCTTGCGAATTTATCCAATTTTTTTCTTTGTCATAATTCAGATTTTACATAAAATATCTCACTTTTATTTATTTTCAACTTGGTAGCTTTTTTCATTGAGGTAAAAAAATTAAAAACGTTCGTAATTATCAATATTTAGAAAAATTGGGATATTTTGCAATTATATGACGAAAACGGTAGATTTTTAAAAAATGAAGAATTTCCCAACATATGTGAAATCTTAATTTGGAATTTTCTTTAATTTTCCTTTAGGATTATAAATTGAATTATATTTTTTCTTTTTTTTAAACTTGAGATCGTTATTTGCCACGGCGAAAACATTAAAAACCATTGGTAATAGCAAAGAAAATACTACTACGATAAGAAAACACACGTTAAATATTTGATCCCCGAAATGGGGCCAGACTCTGAAAAGCCTGGCCCCATCGACAGAAGGTCGCTTGAATGCGCCTGCGGCGAATCGCGGTTGCCAATTCTCGTTGGAAGGAAAACAAACACCAATGCGGCAGCTCTAGCGGCGCGCCTACCGACGCGTGGTTTCAAAGTCAAAGTCAAAAAAGCCCTATCCCAGATTAACCTACACCAGATACGAAAGTCCGAGTCGGCACCTTTTTCGGCCTCCCCACAAAGGCGGCATCTGTTTCGGCTTAAGGCGCGCGTTTGTTGGACCATGGAAATAATTTATTTATTATGATTCCGGAAAAACGTTAGTTGCACCAGTTAAGAAATTAATAAAACTATGAGTTTGCAAACTAAACATATCAAAAAATCTATTATATTTATAAATGAGGCAAAATTTTAATTTGTCGATTGGTTTTGTATGAGTTTCTCGAGGATTTCAAATCTCTGTTGGCGTATTTAAGAGTATAAAAAATTCTTAGCCTTATAAATATTTTGACGGTGTACGTTTTCGCAAATTATTTGCAAGGATGGCCAAATTCTATTTGGCTCATTCCAGTAAGGTATGCGTTGGAAATTCCAGGCTTTGTTGACAAAGCATCAAATAGAGATACAAATATTTTTTCTAACGTATAAATATAAAAGAACTTCTCGTTGGAAGATTTTAAACTCCCAGAAATATTTTCTTCGGAGTCATACGCTTTAAAATGCGTTAACAAATTAGAGTTATTAAGTAAGTTACATTGTTCTGAGAAATTTATGCAAATTTCACAAGAATAAATATTTAATGCTCGTTTTGATTAAATAGCCACATACATAGTTAAAATCATTTTGAGTGGCCATATTTAGCTCCCTGTAGTCGCATTCAGTAATCGTTATTGCCGCAACTGATTCTACTAGAGGTTGGGTTCCCGTTTTATGATAATTTGAAACAGGTTTTAGTTCTGTAAGTAAAACGTCCAAACCATTTTCACAGTTCATATGTACTGAGTGTAGAAAACTTTGACAAAAAAAATTTTACGACTGCCCTGAAAATAGACAAAAACGCACTCTGCTCTTGAAAACTGGACATTTCAAACACCCTTATTCAGGTATTTAGATTAAAGGGCTTCGTCTCCGTTTTAGAGCTTCGCCTTCAGAGGTCCCATTCCCAGATCTCTAAAAAAGGGGGGCCCAATATTAGGGCTTCGCCCCCCCAGGACCCTCTTTTTGCAAAACTGTAGAAAATAGGACTCTCATAACAGGGGGGGTCTTTTAAGACTTGGGGCCTAATTTTAAGCTTCGCCCCCGGGAGGGGGGCGCAATTCCTAAATCCGTAAAAAATGGGACTCCCGTACCATAGGCCCGCTTCTAGGGTTTCGCTCCCTGGGGCCCCATATTAGGGCTTCGCCCCAGGGGAAGCCCTTTTCCAAATGTGTCAAATATGACGTTCCCCCACCGGGGGCCCCATTCAAAAACTTCGCCCCCGAGAGCCTCATTTTAAAATATGTAAAAAATGGACCCCGTATCAGGGGCTCCATTTAAGGGCTTTGGGCCTCGAGGAGGCCCAATTTAGGGCTTCACCCCCGGATGCTCCTTTTTCCGAATATGTAAAAAATGGGCCCTCCGAGGGAAGGCAAAGCCATACAAGGAGACCGCCGGTGAATGGCGTCTTTTTCCAAAGATATGAAAAGACTAACTCCAAAAATTAAGGGCGAAACCCTAGAATGAGGGACGAAACCCTAAAAGGACGCCCTGGGTATGGCGTTGTCCCAGCGCTGGCATCTGAATACCTACTCATCAACTAGTTACACAAATTGCTGTAGAAATGTGTATGGTCTTTGTAAACTATACATTTTAATTTAAAGACAAGATGCTTGATATATTATATTAAATATTATTTGCAGTCATAGAAAAAGTATAGTATGCAATGCGTGTGAAAATCACTTTTCACACTTGTTGCACAATATACTATTTTGATGAGCTCTCTGAAACTGGATTGGAGTAGGGTTTACTGTTGCCTAATGTTCCCGAAATAATTTTCTAGGCAATCCTTATTTACTCTTCTACGTTTTAAGTATGTGAATCCGGCTTTCTCAAGACGGGGCTAAACGTGTTTTATAGAACTTGGATTCCTTTTATCGTAGTCATCCATGAAGTACGAAATTTATATTTGACTGTAATATTCTTGCCAACTTTGTTTGTTTACATCAGTTAAGTAGGTTGTCCCATCAAGTTTTTGTAATATCGATTATATTGCACATTCCTAACCATTGATCTGGCATGCCGACAAGTAGTAGTAACAAGTTGACAATGATGCGCTTATTTCTTTAAATGATCGGGCCCAGTTTCTGAAGCTATTCTAAATTATTTTTACCTTAAAAGTATATGATCCTATTATTGTTAATTAGTTATTCTATAAAAAATGATCGACTATTTATTGCTCATAAGTCCATATGGCATAATTCATGCTTTATTCATCCATCAGCCTTTTTAATGTAGGACATATACAATAAATTCAGAAAACACCTAAAAATCGAGGGGCCCAAATATCTAATAATAATTACCTATTTATTTTTTCTTCGATTGACAGCAAATATTACTTTTGCAGACACATATCAATCAGCAAAGTATTACTTTTCCTACCTTGGCAGCAAAGTGAGTGCTTTGCTGCCTAGGCAGCAAAATGATTAGTCTCCATGGGAACAAAACGTTTGACATAAGTTGTCAAACTATAATTATTATGGACATATACATTTCCATAGCAACCAACCGTTCCGCTCGGCTATGAACTATCAGCCGCGGCAGTCAATCTACTACTTTGCTGCCTAGTAAAACAGATAACTATTATCATTATCAATTCCTTGACGTCGATAAATTATAATTTATTGTTTTACATACCTTGAGGTATCTGTAGCCAAGAAAACAAAATTGTATCTCTATTTTCAGATGTACAGCATCTGCAAATACACTTATATCCCGTCATAATAAATAAGTGGTTAAATGTTAAATTTTACAAATTCACACGTTCGATGATCATTCGTAATCGAAGCGCCCAGACTAAAAATTCAGCATCGCGAGCTCTATGAAATGCGATCGAACCACTGATCTATACAATGGATAAGCAATAACCTTTCACCGAAATGGCTAATTTACGACGTTAAAATGTAAACAAACTCTAGCAAATCTCGGGATGATTGCATTTGCGCACTGTAACAATGCTTATTGTAATTCGAGAACGTGAGCAGGTCCGTACTTATAAATTTATTTTGGTATAATAATTTTGATTTTTGTATCAAAACTTCTTCAGTACATAGTACATTACTAAATTCACTTGGAAGACAACTCTCATCAATCACTTGCACAAACATTGTTATTTGGTAAAAATCTCAATGAAAAACTAGGTTTGCACCATATATCCCTAAATCATTTGAGTAAATCATAGATAAATACCATTGATGAATATATGTGTTCATTGGGTTCTTTTGGCACCTTAAAAGAAAATACCAGACAAAACAGAATAAAATACACAAGCGTCTAGAGATCAGGCGTAATTTTCGATGCAGCGAAACGAATAATAGGTATTATTATGGCTTTGCATGACGCTCCGCTCGCTTCGCTCGCTACGAGGCTCATTCAACAATAACTAACCAAGTGTTAACCAAAACTAACCCAAACTAACACAAAATTAAGAAAAGAAGGTAAGTTAGAAAACAATAAACAAAACATCTGTCGCGACCGACGGGAATCGAACCCGCAGCGCAGGAATGACAGGCAAGCACTCTGCCTACTACACCAACGAGGCGTTGTAGAAGTTTTGCTAGAACGTAGATACATGGATTCGTTTCACCGCATCGAAAATTACACTTGATAGACGCTTCTTAAAATACGAGGTTAACTGATCGTGATATTTCAGTTCGTAGTGCACTTGTGAATGCATGGGATTTAAAGACCTGCAATTGGCAAGTATATGGCCCTCCGCACGCTTCGTTCGCTCCGGGGCTCAAGAAAGGGAAACTTACCAAGTGCTAACAACCCAAGCAATACCCAAGAAAAACCCAAAAATCAAGAAAAAAACTGTTTACTTTTAAAAACCAAAACCGACGGGATATGAACCCGGGTCGCCGAAGTGAAGGCTAACCATGCAGACCCCTAGACCATCTGCTGACTTGCAAACAACTGGTTGCAGCACGGAGACATGCGTCACCTCACGTAGCTAGCCAATCACGCGCCTCTCATTCACAAGTGCACTATGAATTGAAATCTCGCTAACTGATCAGCTGTTATTTTGTAGGCAGAAGTTTAGACGTGGATTCGTTTCGCCGCATCGAAAATTACGCCTGATCTCTAGACGCTTCTTAAAAACACGAGGTTAACTGATCAGCTGTTATTTTGTAGGCGTATCGTTTCTAGATAGTTCGACCAATAGGAGAGGCCGATTTTCACATAGTGGCCTAGGCCTGTAAAGGATCCTAAAACCCTTATCATGATATCAACCCTACTAGAAAATCACGTCATACATCTTATTGCAGGGTTATTTAGAGATATTTTAGATGTTTACGCCTTAATAATACTAATACCTATACTATTAATACTTACTGAAAATAGGAGATTTCAGGGATAGCGCCTTTGCTTCGACAAAGATTAACCATATCTACAAGTATGCATACTCATAATGTAATGATCACTCAATCAATAAGCTAAAAAGCAGTCTCGGTTTTTAAAAATATAGTCAAAAATCACACACAAACACTCCTTACTCACTTGGAAGGCGTTCAAAGCAAACTAAACTAACCAAACCACATCTCAACCGAACAAAAACAAATAGCGAATGGCGTAGCTTGGGGGTAGGCCGTAGATTCCGTTTGCCCGGTTTGCCGTCAATCGATACTAATTCGATTCTACTTTACGAAACTACGAGCTCGGTACGGGCCTGGAAAATCGACAGTAATCGTCCGCGTGGCTGAACAGCTGGCGATTTAGACATTTGACTGACGGATTGAGTGTTATTGCGCTTGATCAGTAATGCCGAGGTATCAAAAATTATGACTGGGAATCGTGCGCACAAACACATTTTTTCGCCCACGCGTAATCAATTTCTCTTCAGATGACACATTCATTATGCTGATCCATTTGTATAGATCAGTGGATCGAACAGAATCGCCCGTACTATTCCTTCCGCTCGATCTGGGAAGAGAGTAGGGGGAGTTGTACGCTATTGCCGCCGCGTACATTCGTATCTGGTGTAGGTTAATCTGGGGCCCTATTATCAAAAGATATAAATCTCGTCGATAAAGCAAAATATATAATAATAACCAATAGGAAACATATTAAATAAGTAAGTAGTCAATTCCAAAAGGAGATGCCTACACAAAGGTTATCAATCCTACTAATAAACAATTACTGAAGTCTTAAACTAAGTAAAAACATATTTTTATAATATAAAAATTTAAAACTTTAAGAGGATGAAAAGAAAAACAAAAAACAAAAACAAAAAAAAATAAAAATCGGGGATAAACTATTTTCTTAACAAACAAACAAATATTTATACATTCGTAAATAGTACATAGATCTTTGTCAGTAAAGAACAATAATTATTGGATTGAAGAATTAATATGCATCACTGTAAAATTCGTTAAAGTAAGCCTTACCAACCAGCAATGCCTGAACTTCTCGTTTAAAACGTTTTAAATGAAAGTGCTTCAAACTATTTGGAATGTGGTTATATACTTTTATACTTTCATAGATTACAGATTTCTTTATTAAAGATGAGGGAATGGGAAGAGGTAAATGGTGTATTTGCCTTGTATGGGTAATATTGCTAGTGTTCAGTTTTTCACGATTTTTGTGAATAAGGGATGCTGTTTCTTTCCTCTTTAAATAGAGGTCGACAAGAATCTCTACTACTAGCACCACATACCTATCTAATAGCACGTTTTTGAATTAAACAGATACTGGCTACACAATCCCCAGAAGCAAATTCCATATCTCATCCTAGATTCCACAAGGGCATAATAAACCTTTTTTCCATGGTCTTTCCCAGCTCACCAGCAGTAACTCTGATTGCATAGCAACCAGAAGAAATCTTTTTGCCAAGTGCAACAACATGTCTCTCAAAACTTAGCTTGCCGTCAACAGTTAAACCTAGAAACTTTGATTCGGGTCTATTCGTAATAGGAATATTGTTGAGAGAAATATTGAAAAGTCGGTCTGATCTGGCAAAGTTAAGTACAAGAAGATTAGCATTGCACCAAGATGTCATCTTCATGAGATCCGATAAAACTGTGTCCTGCAAGCTGTGATGATCCTTGCAGTGCCACAAGATTGTGGTGTCATCTGCAAACAACGTGAAATGACCTGTGATGTCCAAGGCGGCCAAGTCGTTTATGAAGATCAAAAACAGTAAGGGCCCCAGGACAGAGCCCTGAGGGACACCCCAGGAATTCACTAAGACATCAGATTCGGTGGAATGAATGCTAAGTTTTTGTTTCCGATTTGATAGATAAGACTTCAGCCATGCCAAGGCTACTCCCCTAAACCCATAATGAGAAAGCTTCTGCAGCAGAATTCCATGATTTACACAATCAAATGCTTTCGGCACAGAAAGCCGCTGCAGCAACCTCCCCATTATCAATACCCAAATATAGGCCCTCCGAAAATCCGAAGATAGCATCATTTGTGTTGCAGTTTGGTTGAAACCCAAATTGTTGACAGCATAACACCCTGTGCCTATCCAAGAAGGAGGACATTCATTTTTTTACCAATTTCTCAATAAATTTAGAGAGACCGAATAATAGTGAAATTGGCCTAAAATTAGATGGATCCTCTAAGTCACCACCTTTATGAAGAGGTATGACCTTTGCCAGCTTAAGGCAATCAGGGAAAACTGATTCCCAAGAGTAATTTATTGCAAATGCTAAGATCTGGAGAACCATATCTGGCAGCCCCTGAAAAATGTTCAATGCTAAACCATCATCCCCAGAACTCTTCTTGTTTTTAACACCTGCCATTACCTGTTTTAACTCAGTCAGATCTGTAGGCACAAAGAAAAAAGAATTATCAACCTTTGCGTTGCTTTTCAAGTTTTCAACAGGATTGGAATTTTGAATAATATCCTTTGTAAAGTCTTGTGCTATAGAGCAGTAAAATTTATTGATTAAGTCTGGCGCTAAATCGGTTTCAATGATTTTGGAAGATGGATTATTATTTGCACGTATGTCATTTGCAATAGACCAACTCTCGATTTCGGTAATATAAAATTTTGGCCTTATGAGCTTTCTATATAATGACCTATATTTATTCTTTCTCTTGATTCTTCTGATTGGGAAAGCTTTATTAAATAGCTGCACTAAAATCATATGAAAATCTTTAATTGGATCATTCGATAAAAGAACATTATTCCTCCAAGGCATAATTGGTAAAACTTACCATAGTTAAGCCTACCAAAAATTCTCCCCATTCTAAAATCCTTTGGCCTAGGTGTAGGAATCGAATTAAAATTGCACAGAATTGCATTGTGATCAGACAATGCCGCGTCAACCACTGAACACTGAGAGTTTAGTCCATTTGAGCAAACATAATCTATTAGGGTTGATGAAAATTGTGAAATGCGTGTAGGATTTTGACGTGCATTTGTAAATTAAAACATTTTAAATGATTAACCAACCTAATTGTTGCAATTGACGTTGTACCCATAAAGTTTATATTAAAATCTCCTGAAAGTATCACAGATGAAGTAGGAATTGAAGATAAAAGAATGTCTAGTTTATGAAGGAACACAGAAACTTCTGAAATAGGAGACCTATACACACAAATGATATATAAGTTGTTTGTCTTTGATTGACCAATTGTAAATTCAAAAGACTTTTCCTCCAGTTGGTTTGTTAAAATTGTTAATTTCTGAGAATGAATCAGCACTTAAAAATAGATTATTCGCTAAAATCATGCATCCACCATGAGATGATGTTGATCTGCAGAATGAAGCTAGAGTTGCATAGTTAGGAAAATTCACAATCTCTTCGTCCTTTAATCAGTGTTCAGTGATCATAACTAAATTAGGAAAATTCCACTGGTAAAGAAAAAGATACAATTCATTAGTCTTGTTTCTCAGTGACTGAATGTTAAGTAAAAGAAGAGATAACGAATCATTTGCGTGACTTAAATCCTTTTATTCGCGTATTGCGAAATATTGGCAACGTGGCGCATAAATTGTTCGAATCGTCCCAGAGTTACCGCCGCGAAGTAAAATATTGTGAGCGCATTGATGTCTCTAAAGCCGTTTCACGCGCGCCCATAATCATGAGCTTTCTTATCGTAGTAGAATTTTCTTTGATAATAGATATATTTGGCTAATTTCCATGAGACAAACGGCAAGGGGAAGATAGATAGATTTTATTCATAAAAGCACACAAAATAGCATTTTCACACGTCAGTGCATGCAAAATTAAACGTAAAATGTAACGTGCATTCACAGCGACTGTTTAAAGGTCTACCGGACCGCTATTTTACTAAATATAAACTATTGCAGCACAAGACACGCCTCCAGCGACGTCATTGCAAAATATAATCGACCTCAGCACAATCCTACAAAATCTAATCGACTGCAGCACGCGAATGCATTCGATGTCTTCGCGATGCAATCGATTTCTAGCATGAGCCGTGGCAGCGGCAGCTATCGACGGTGGCGGCTCGGGTTCAAACCCCGTTGCTTTTTTTTAATTTTTTTTTCAGGTTAAGTTTCTAAACAGTTTTTTTCTTGATTTTTGGTATGTCTTGAGTTAGTTTGGGTTAGCACCTGGTTAGTTTCCTTTTCTTGAGCACACGTAGCGAGCGGTAGCGAGCGGAGGGCCATGCGAAAAATAAAATATTTCCTCCAACGACGTCATTGCAAAATATAATCGGCCTCAGCACAATCCTACAAATTCTAATCGGCTACAGCACGCGATTGCATTCGATGTCGCTGGAGGCGTGTCTTGTGCTGCAATAGGTTATATTTAGTAAAATCGCTACCGAGCCACATATACACCCGTGCTAGCTATACGCCATAAGACGCCTGTAATATAAATGTTCATTAACTGTACATGCTTTTTATGCGTTGAGTTAGTTTTCGTTAGTTTTTGTTGGTTGCGTCTTAAGGGTTTACAAAAACTTACCCAACGCATGAAAAGCATATACATTTAATGAACATTTATATTACAGTTGTCCTATGGCGTATAGCTAGCACGGGTGCTGTTACTTGTTACTGTATATGCTAGCGGCCCCAGTTGTTGGCCCTAGGCGGCATGCGGCAGAAGGTTTTATGCACAGACCAGTTGTATGCATGTTTGTGTGGCGCCCTTTGGTCCACCAGTGAAGGATGCAGGTAACAGCGCCACAGGCAACAGCGTGCAAACAAACGTTTTGCTTTTTTGCTTAAATGGAAAAAAGGTAAACAACATTTATTTTGGGTAGGTGTTTGGGTTGGACACTGAAAAGATTTATTAATTTAGTAAATAAAAAACTAACCGAAAATATATTTAAAAAAAATCTTTAGTTGTAGGAGCGAGAAGTGTTCGACGGTGGAGTTCTGGAATTGTGTTAGGTTAGAAATAAAAATAATATAATTCTATGAAAAATAATAACTTTTTACAGTTGAATAAAATATAAAACAAAAACAAAAAATATATCTACTTATTTATTAACAAAACTAAAAATCTGTAAATATAAAAATTAATTAAAAATTCGAACATCATAGATTGAATAAAATGTGTTTCCTAAAAACTGGATATTTTTTTTACGAGCTTTGATTAGCAAATTTGTTAAAATATCATGTAAGGCTTCACTCTCAATATAAAGGACAGATAAAACATCTGCCTTCTCCTGTACCAAGCTAGCGCGACATTAATTTTTTACCTTATCCAATGTTGAAAAGGACCGTTCTGTACTAGCTGGATATAGGTAAAGAAATACAAATTTGCAAAAGCGTTAGGACGTTTGGAAATCTGGATTTTAGTGTTTGAACCATATAAAATTTGTCTAAAATCGACTTGTCTGTTTCTTCGTAAAATTAAATTAAACTGTATAACTCCTTCCAAGTTATATATTCTGCAAGCGGTACTTAATAAACAAAAACAGATACAACGATTTTTAATCAATTCATAAGATTCAAGGCTCTGACTTGAATCTCTTATAATGGAAATCGCAAATCACATTGAAGCTTTCAATCATACATCTTTCGTTTCTGCTTGATATTAGTTCAACCTCATCACTAACTTGTACTTTTGCCAAAAAAAACAATATTTTTTTCCGTTTTTCCACTAATATCAGCTTCATATTAGGTATTGTAAGAATATACTTGGTCTCCCTGCGGGGACATTTCGTGAATGCATTTTTGCGTTTCCTTTTTTTTTTATTATAGTCTATTGGTAAACTCCCTAATATTATAATTAATTTCTTTGTCATGAATATAATAATCGATAAATTCGCTTTTGTTGCAAATCCTTAAGTGCATTATTTGCCTGAACTGAATAGGGCTGCCGATAGTGTCATGTAATTGAAGTGGTGTGTTGAGTTTGAGTCTCACAAGAGTCTAGGTGCACCGAAATTAATTTCGATTACGAAAATTCGCTCATGTGTATAATATGCATATATTTAATACTCCTATATCGTGTCAAGCTTGTTTACTATGGAATTGCAGTTCGCCGAGGATGTACTTGTTGCACTCATTGCACTTGCTTGATGTGTACTTTGGTTAATTTGCGCATGAGCTAGCGAGGCAAATAGTATATTTCACATATTAAAATCAATAAAATCATAAATATGGTATGTACGTTTTGAAATCGAAGTCAGTGTCAAACGCCCTCATCATAAATTAGTATTTATGTTAACAATATAATTTAGGAAATTTATTTGTCGTATAACTTTAATGATATTCCAAAAATGAATAGATGTTTGTAGTGGATAGAAATAATTGAAAAACAACATATGATTACAAAACAATATGAACCTTAGTTTTCAAACAGGATGTAACTGCAGATATTCATTTATATATTTTTGGGTTAAGAGGTAAATAAAACATGATATTACGACACTTCTAATTTTATTGCCCCTTAAATAAAATAGTGTATTTTTGCCTTATATAGGTATTCTTCTTTAGACGACATTTGTTTGGCTTCATGGAAAAATCTCACATTTATGTACAAATCCATAATTAATTTACATAATTGTATTCTATGATTGGCATCTTCACTAAAAGTTCACACCGATAAATTGTCCAAACTGAAATAACAATAAACAAAGTAAGTATAGGCATTTGAGTAAAGTACAAAGCAAACAGTAAACACCAAAATGGACGACTCACAATGACTTTAATACTGTAAACGGCATATATTTATTAAATATATGGTAAACGGCAACAAACAACAAAACGGCAAACGAGCTAACAATTCGGCGCTCTGTACGACCACGCACACGTGGAGGCGATCGATAATCGAAGGGGCACCGCTTATTGGTTGAAATAATTGACTTGCGCTCAACGCTGAAAGTACACGTCGATCATTCTATCTCGTTTTGATTTCGGACAAATTTTGGCTCGACTCACGATATAGTAGTATTAATGATAATATGATTCCTATGAAATGTTTATTATTTCACTTCACGCATGGTCAAAACTAACCCACGGCATGTCCAAAATGAAAAAAAAAAACTTTTTACAAACATTACTTTAAAAAAATAAAAAAAGTCTTGGACCACTGGACTGCAAGCAATCCACCGAAAATTAAAAGCCTTTTGCCAAATGTGTGTCACAACCTGAGCATGCGCGAATATTTACAGGCTAAGTCCATTTCGGTGTACCCATACGCTTCTGAGTCTCACGGCGTGAGGCACAAGGTTGCCAAAATATTTTTTCAATGAATTTACGACCCATTTTGAGCTTCCTGGCCCTAGGCGGCCGTCTAGTTCGCCTAATGTTAAAACCTATGCTGAGCATTCATGAAATCATCAGATATATATAAAAGAACCTACGCGAATAAGCATAATAGAGGGTTAAACACAATAAATATGCAAACGAACTTAAGAGACTACACAACAATTTAAAATTTTAAGTTTCAAACACCATAAATTGCGATCTTGCTCTGGAAAAATTGAATTCGAAAAATTGAGTATTTCAGAAAATCGTCAGTTTAAATTTCTTGCAGGTTTGGTAATTTTTTCGTTTTGGGCAAACAAAATATTCCTTGAAAAAAAAAATGGAGAAGGACCGGTCTTCATCGGTAGAAGAGAGGTTAAAAAAATCAAGTTTTCTTAAAAAATCTTTGCATAAATGAAGAATTAGTATTAAATTTCATACATATTTTTTTGAACTTTGTAGTTGGCTTAATTAACAAAAAACTTGAAAGTGAACTACTGCTGGACAATTCAAGCGACTAAGCGATTTTTTAGGTCCATTTTTGGACTTAAATATTTTGTGAACGAATATAATATTCCTAACAAGTGTGCAAATTGATAACTTCCGCACGCAAAGCAGGTAGATGAACGGCGCAAAGCCCGACTCGAATATGTTTTAAGTGGGAAAGACGTGCTAGGGATAATTTTTTTTTTCTACGAGCGTCAGATAACAAAAAAGGAAAAACCTTGATTATATTTTAAGGAAAACTAAAAGAACTACAACAACAATTTTAAAAATCGATGAAGAAACTATACGACGCGATGTTTCACAGTGTTTGTAATTTCTTACTGACAGCAAACAGAAGAAATATCTGATATTAGGAAGGGAAGATGTCAAAATTAACAGCTGCACCTATTTATAATAATTATTTATCGTTATACAGGATACTTAAAAAATATGTTTTTTTTTTAACTGAAATGCATACATTGAAATTATGAATAAATTTAGGCAATGGGAATAAACTGAGTCTTATAACGGCTTCCTCACATTGCATAAAATAGTCTACAGATACTAAAATACATATAAATTTTCCTTATCTATGAGAGTTTTATACTTTCCGCGAGCAACGGCGTAGAAATATGATATTGATGCGCGGTTTGCAGAATTTAAAAAATGATTTAATTCTGAATACGTCTCGTCTGTTTGATCGGTTTTTTTAGCGCTTCGGTCTCGACGAGACTAGTCTCGGTCTCGTCTCGTCTCGTCTCAAAATGCGAGACCGATACCGAGACGAGACAAGGAATTATAGCTCGAGACCGAGACTTCAAGGTTCGAGACCGAGAGTCTCGTCACGTCAGTCTCGATAGTCTCGGGTCTCGAGTGTTGAAATAAAAATAATTTATAAATGGGATAGTACGAAAATAATGGTTTGTTTTTTTAAATTATAGATAACGCGTAATGTAAAAAAAATAAAAAATATTTAAGCAGACGAAAATCAAAGATATCTAGGAAAGTTTGTACGTATTAAAGTACAATTTACTAATTGCCTACCTATATTTATGAGTAACAGAAAAAATATTCTCAAAACAGGTCATATATTTTATAATAATTTCAAATTCACCCACCCGCCGGGGATTTACCTAAAAACTATAATAGACTAGCCAGAGGAGCGTTGCTATGCAGTTTTTTTTCAATTTTAATATCTTTTTAGTTTATTTTTTCTTATAAAAAAGTAGTTTACTTACATAGGTAGGTATGTTTTTAGGTAAACTTAGTGATGAGCGAGACTGCTCTTGGTCTTGCGGTCTTGGTCTTGGTCTTCCAGAAAAAGCAATACCAAGACCAAGACCAGATCCAGGTCTGCAAGGCCAAGACCAAGACCGAGCAGTGCAAGACTTATGCAAGACCAAGACTTAGTATTGCAAGACTTATGCAAGACCAAGACTTAGTATTGCAAGACTTACGCAAGACCAAGACCTAGCATGCAAGAATCTTGCGGTCTTTCTTCTCAACTTTTATTTGTTGACATATTGCCCTTAATTCTGAGATCGAAATTGTTGAGTCGAAATGTGAAGAAAAAACTTCCTATAAACGTTTGTCAAAAATCATATTGTTTGTGAGATACATGCAGGAAAAGTTAGACCGTATTCGTTATTTGCCACGCTGCGCGTGGCGCCTCATTGTATGTAAATGATTAAGAATGTAAAAAGAACAGTCAAATTTTTAAAGAAAATTATACTCATAAAAGCAAAAATCTAATTTGGATTTCAAACAAATTACACAAATGTCAATACATTTCTCCAAGCGTTCTTGCATATAGACCGGGAGATAGTGACCGATTTTTGGATGTGACTTTGGCCATTAAGCCCTTTGGAGGCTATAATAATACGCATATTCTGATGTTATAAAGTCATAAATTGAAGTACCATCCTGGGTTTTTCACATACAGTGTGTCCGAAAAGGAAGGTATTTTTGCGATCATGAAATTGTTAACGAATTTGTCATTTGCTGAGAAATGCGTAAAACTGATGTGCAGATTGAGCAATAATAATTTTGGTTTATTTCAAAGCCCAGCTAACGGGCCTGATAAGAATTATAGAAGGACGTAAAATCCAGTGATATATATTTTTTCAAACATGAAATTTTGTTTTAGGAAAATAATCTAAAAAAAATGTTAGAATAACTGCATCAGATTATCAAGAGAGATACATATTTACATTTCAACTCAATTATGGGCAACGATGTATTAAAAAGTTAAATATAAATGCACGTTTAAATAAAATATTTCTTGTGTGCCGCAATTTACAATTGTAAATACACAGGATGTTTCAATATTACAAGGACAAACTTAAACAAGTGATTCCTTAACTCGAGATGTATTTTTTGAGTAATTTGTGGTACTTAATATTGAAAAACCTAAATTTTCATACTGACAAATATAGTTGCTTTCTTTAAACCTTTATTTACTTTAAAGGACTTCATTTTTTTTAATAATCTTTGTAAAAATTGCCTCCAGTAAAAATCTACCAAAAAAAGAGCAAGACTTGCAAGAGTCATGGAACACGACCAAGAGCAAGACAACTTATTAGACTGCAAGACCAAGACCAAGACCACATATTATGCAAGACCAAGACCAAGACTAATCCGGTCTTGGTCTTGCATTTGCTCATCACTATGTAAACTTAATCCTTTCAAACAGAATCCTTCACTTGCAGCGAATACCTAATAATCTCTCTGCACTCTGCCAGGTTTATTTACAATCATTTATATTTTTTGCTCAGGAATGCGCCTCATCAAAGGGCTCTTAAGTTTACTTTCGAAAATATAAAATATTATGTAGAGTAGACTATTCTGACTACAGTGACTACTCTACTCTCTGATATCTTTTTTACTTGCCAACCTCCCTTCCAATTTTGTTACCTCTGTAAAGATTTTTTGTGACTGTTGTTTAAATTAATTTTGCTTAAAAAATTGACACAACCCAAACTGACCCAAAAAATCTAATTATTATTCATTAACATGGTAATATCCCAAAATAGGTCGAATTTATAATACCGATTCTTGGGACGGTTTTCAAAAAAAGAAGAATTTTTTTTTTGAAGTGCACGAGACACTCGGCGAGACCGAGACCAAGACCGAGACGTCAATAGTCTCGTCTCGTCTCGGCGAGACCGAAGCACTAGTATTTTTGGACTAAAACATATTACTATCTACCCAGGCTGTAAAATTACCAGGCCGTAGGGCTCTTCCGTAGGTTACCATAAAAAATATATATTTTAATGATATTTTTTCAGGCTGATATATGAGATTTTTGGTATCTCTTTCGTTTATGAATTTTCGTTTTTTTTATAAAACTCAAAAATAGTTATTTATGCAACAAGTACGTAAAGTCACCCTTTTTTGCGAATGTGAAATCAGGGGAGTGTGACAATCACATGAGTAAAAATGGTTTTTACGCATGAGTTAAGTACAATATTACTCTAAGTGCGTAAAAAATTTAAAGTTTCGTATTTGTCTTGAAGAGCGTTTTGGTTTTGATGCAAAGTCACAATTTTGACATTTCTATTATTTTTTCGCACTAATGTATAAAAGAGATTACTTTACGCACGGTAGTTGTCGCTTCTAGCTGCTGTAAAAGTACTTTGCTGGTTTATCCAATCAAATATCGAGTTTTTAACATTTTGTATTAATAAATAAGCAACTCTTGATAACTGTTTTACTGATATAAAAAAGCAATTTAATATAATAGTTTATCGTTTGAAAAAAAAAATAGAATGTATTATTTCGGAGTAAAAGTGACATTTCGAGATAAAAATTAAGAATAATAAAAAAAAAAACATAGATTTATTTTTGTTTCACCCATAGTAAAATACAGAATGTACAAAAAACTGTATGTGTATAACTATTTATCTTCGCACACACACACCGCTCGTCGAGCTCTATAGGATTTCCCTGTAGTGTGTGTGCCATAGAGATTGCAATCCCGGAGGGTTTTCGCGATCCCGGGATTGAGAGATTGAATCCCGGGATTCCGTGATTAATCCCGAAAATCCCGAAATATTTTAACAAAATAAAATACCATATTTTTTTTTTTTTTAAATTTTAATTAAAAAAGCAAAAACAAAACGAAACTTATTTCTAAACTTAACACAACAACAAAAAACATTTATGCAGTAATAATAAACTAGGTACCACTAAACTAAAACTACTTGACACAAAACGCGCATTGTTTATTTTCGAAAGTAATGGCGCAAAAACATAAATTCATCAATAGTATTGTCTTCTAATTTGGATCTGATTTTCGAACAAATTAACCCTGCCGAGGAAAAACATCTTTCAGACTCAACGCTTGTCGGTGGAATAGTTTTTGAGTAGTCAGAGGCTAATTGAAGATTTATGCCAATACTGCCAGCATCATTCAACAAGTTTATTTCTTGAGAAATAATATCAGAAACTTTCTTTATTGACGTTGACGCTGGCTTCTTTAAACGCTCTGACTCGACTTGGTCTAAAGCACTTTGAAGTTTTTCCTTAAAAAAATGATTTTCCAGACGGATTTGTTGCTTTTGTATTTCAGCAATTGTTACATTATCATCTTTATCGTTATCATTTTCGAAATCATTTCCATTCCCTTCATTAGACTTTAATCGTAATATAAGTTTTTCTATTTCTTGCACTAATACTTTTTTACTGGTTTTCCATGCAATGGCGATATTCCAGTTTTTAATCTTAGGTTTATTGGATCTTCTAAATAGCTAAGTATCCCTGAAAAAATTGTTCTGCGTTCTTGTATGCGTACTGTAGGGGAGTCTATTAAAGCTTTTCCTAACGGCGAATGTGGCGATGTATTTTTTTAAATTCCTTCCATCATGAATTGCATTGCTATATCTGCTTTATAAAGGTTCATGTCTCGCCGACATAAAGCCTCTACAGTCAACTTTACTGGTTCTAATATTAGAGCTAACTGTTTGATTACATCAAATTCAGTGTCAGTTAAGAAAGGAATTTTTAAATCAACCATAGCTTTTCGTATGCAATTTTCTAACAATATAAAACGCTGCAGCATTATAAAAAGGCTGCCCCAACGTGTTTGACAGTTAATTTAAGTTCTTTTCCGTGATCTTGTTTCACATAATTTTGTAATATCTAATTTTTCAGAGGCGACTTTCTAAATGCCTTTACTATTTTTCTAATTTTGGAAATCACTGACTGAATATTACAAGTATCTGTCATTTTAACGACACTACTTTTGCCAAGTTGTTGAAAGATAATATTAGCATTAGCAATATCGGTGGAACCTTGTTCCAATTCCTCTTCATCTGGATCTGAGTCGGAATCTTCAGCAGATCCTTCCAAAAAAGGAGGTTCTCAATGTTCTCATTTGGCTTTTTGTATAAAACATCGACAATTACTAGCTGCAAACCATGGGCCAAGTATAACTGTTGATCTGGAGAAATTTGGCTTCCAATTTTTTTCATAACACTGGCTTCATCTGTTGTAATTGAGACTATATCGTTTGATAACTTTAAACCATATTCATTCAACCGTGTTTCCAGGTACTCGACACCTACTTCAGCAATAAATGATTTTCTTATTCTTATAAGACCAATGTTCCAAAATTCTTTTGAATCATGTACATTAACATTCATAAAGCGTTTATTTAAAATATATGTCCATTCATCAAATGTCAGGCTAAATTTTGGCCCCTCTTTTTGTTTTCTGAGTATTTCTTGCACTACTAGTGAGCGAATTTTCTTGGCATAGTCTAAAACTTCTTTTTTAATGGTGTTTACAGAAGTTGGTAATATAAAACCTCGGGATTTAAGGGATACACCTAAATCCATAGACGTAACAAAAATTGAAAATGGGAGACCATCCAATGAGATCATACGTGCAAGAACTGCGTCTAGAGTTTGTTAATTTTTTTCCTACATAAAATTCAGTAAGTTTTCTTTGTTTGTGTGGAGGCATGGATTAATTTCTATTTGAACTTGAAGTAGAAGCAGTATTTTTATCAAACATTGTATTGTTTTCCTCACTTCGGTCTTGTCGTTTTTCTTTTATATCGATTTTATGTACTTTTAATAGATGAACAATTAAACCTTAAGTTGGACAGCCCTTTATTTTGAGAATAGAAGAACATATTTTACATTTTGCGGTTTCTTTTTTGTCTTCACACTCTCCATTAAAAATTAGAAAATGAAACCAAACTGAATGTGTGTCATTGGATTTCCTTTTATGGGCTGTATAATTTGAAGCTTTTTGTGACTTTTGTGTTTGCGTACGTGAATCTGCTGAAGTGCCCGACAAAAGTGACAAACTTGATGTAATCGAAGAAGTAGACAAATTATCCGACAAATCTAGAAATAAAAGAAACAACTTAAGGGGAGAGTAGTAGCCAAATTGCAATTTTGTTTACGTCAAGATTTCAGCAACTATATTTATTGTAGAATAGGTTTGTTCTTATTGAACATACCTAGTATAAAATATTGTCATTTTTTTATGTATTTACTTCAGAATTACGTTAAATAGTGCGATTTTAAGGGGTTTTCTAAAAAAAATTCATATTTTCGTTATTTACTTACAAAACTGGATGAAACTTTCACAGATAACTAAAGAAGAGATTAATCTAGGGCATGATCATTTTATTTTTTAAATCTTTAATAAATTTCTATAAAAAAACATTTTTTTTTAAATTCGATTTTTTTGTTGAGAAAAATCAAAAATAAAGATGATTAAGCCCTAGATCTCTAAATTCTAAATCGATTTAAAAAAATCGTGAAAATCGGTTCAGTACAGTAGTTGCTTCAAAACGAATTTTTTAAAAATCGCGCCAGGTACTTCGGTTGATTCGGTTCCCCCTTCAGTTAAGCCAAAAATTTGGCTTCGTCGGCTGTTCGAGACACAAAAACGTAGAATATTACAAATTTATTAGGCTAAATAAGAGATGTTTAAGACGTTACGTTAAATATAAATATTAAATATCCATAAATAATTGAATTATTTACTAAAACTTAAAGTGTTTGAAATAATAAAAAAAAACAATACCTGCACTACCTTCTTGGTTATTTTGCTGGTCCAGGTCCATATTAAATTGGGAAATAAATGAGTATTTATTAAAACCTGTACAACAAAACAAACACACTCCACTCAGATTGGCTATATTGGTAATAATAATTAGGGGTGTGCGATTTAAATCGATTTTTCAAAAGATCGATTTTTTTAGTTACGATTTCCGATTTTTTAAATCGATTTTCACACATACGATTTTTTGAAGAATCGATTTTTTTACGACCAGATTGATTCTACGATCTTGATCTTCATGATCTTAGACAAATTTATGACGTCCACATTTTATTTTCTAAATAAAACAAGTCTCCTGCAGCATTACAACTATGTTAATATCCTTGTTTTTTTTACAGTCATTCTGGTACAGATACGTATAAATAACTATGTACTGCTAAAGCCACAGCCCCGAATAGAAAATCACTGCTGAATGCAGTCATTAGCGGCTAGTTTTCAAGATGCATCCGTTTACTATTAAGTCGAAACAATTGAGCGGGACAAGCGTTTGTTTACAGGCCTAAAGGTCGAGTGGTTGATTAGATGGTATGTCTGTGATACAGCATCCCGGGTTCAATTGCCGGCAGTGGCAAGGCGTGTTTTTTTATTTCTTTTTTGAGGTTATGTTTGTACAATGTTTCATTTTCTTCATTTTGGGCATACATTGGGTTTGTTTTGGTTAGTTTTTGTTGGTTGCGTTCCCGTAGCGAGCGAAGCGAGATGAGGCCCATGCGTGAAGTGAAAATTAGACATTCTAAAATAGTAAACAAAGGCTTCAGGTCCCGCCCAATTGTTTCGACCAATAGTAAACGGAATGCATCTTGAAAGCTATCCTCTCCTAATGCCGCCTGCGGAACTAATCAAGGACACACCTTTAAGTCTGTCGTTAGCAGTATTTGTTAATCCTTTTTTGAAAGACAAACAAGTTGCAACATATTTTGTTTTGCCACTGCCCAATTTAATAAAATTGCCTTCTTTTAAATTTTTTTGTGTATGATTTGTTTGCGTTTGTTGAGAAAAAAAACGAGAAACCGAAATTATAGGTTAAGTTTTCTGATATTTGAATTTTTTTACATATTGTTTACGTTTTCTAAAATGTTTACGCCTTCTTACGTTTTTTCGACATTTTTTTACACGTAAACCCCTATTTCTATGATCTATACATATATAAATAAAAAAAGATCGATTTTTTAAAATATCGATTATTTGCCTTCGATATTTTTATGAATCGATTCTGTGACATCCGATTCGAATCGATTCAAAATATCGATCTCTTGGAGAGAATCGAACACCCCTAATAATAATACAATGTTTAGCTGCCCGGCTCGACTCGGCTCTCGGCTGGGATTCACGATTCACCGGATTCCCCACAGACATTCGGGGCCGGGGAAAAACCTTTTGGCGTTGACTGGGTCTCAGCCAACGCTTTTGGCCAAGGCCCGACGTGCGTTAATAACTTCGACTATTAAATTTAAAAGAGTAGGTAATTAATTATGAATTATTCTGGTATCAGATTTAATTGATTCCGGGATTTACGGGATTTTCGAGATTAAAATAATTTTAGTGATTCCTTTTTTCCCGGGATTAAACTGTAGAATCCCAGGATTTTCGGACAGTAAATTTTGGGGATCGCGATTCCGGGATTGCAATCCCTAGTGTGCCACTGCCATACAGAAAAAAAAATGAACATATTTTTTGATAAGTTATCCAAGCAACATAATATGATCGTTCAGATACGTTTTGTGGTTTATGGAGGCGTCCAAAATGCACAACATATTGACAAAATTAAACGAACAAACATATCGGCTGACACCAATGAAAAAAAAATTTAATGGCTTTCGGGACGTGCAGGAAAAACTGCATTAAAAAATTACAAGTTTCCAGAAAATCTTGGAGTGCCCCATTCTTGTCGAAATTTTTATAACATATAAAATTTCTCATAGTTTTTTAAAATTTGCAATAAAACATTTTGATATATAGATTTTCAAAAAAAAAAAAAGGATGTAAGAAAATATAATACGGAATTAATAAACAACACCATAGAAGAAAATAGAGGTATAAAAGTACTAAAATCCAAATTGTCACAAGGGAAGGCACAAATAATAAAACTGCGAGATAAATCGGGCAATCTTGCCACAGAAAAAGAAGATATAGCGAAAGTAGTAGAACAATTTTATACAGACCTCTACTCGACCACCCTTCCAAACCCAATCAAAGAAATTCTAAACTAAGGCTCCGAGGAAATTCCAGAAATAAATCAAAACGAACGCGAACTAGAAATGGCCTTAAAACAAATGAAAAACAAAAAATGTCCAGGGGAAGATGGAATAACTACTGAAATCTTAAAAATAGCGGGGAGCGAGCTTTGGGAAGCAATAAGAACTCCACTTAATAAGTGCATCGAAGAACAAAGGATATCCAAACACTGGTAAAGAAGCCAGGTAATCCTTCTCTTTGAAAAAGGCGACCAAGCTGATCTTGATAACTACAGACCAATAAGCCTACTCTCGCATTTATAAAAAGCTCCTAACTATAATTATAACAAACCGTCTAACTAATAAACTAGACTCCTACCAGCCAGTGGAACATGCCGGGCTTCCACAAAGGCTACAGCACGACCGACCGATTGAAAAGGCAAACGAATACAACATCAATATCCACTAAGCGTTTGTCGACTACAGGAAAGCTTTCAACTCAGTGGAACAATGGACAATTATGCATTCCTTAGATAACGCCGGGGTAGACTCGAGATATACAGGACTCCTCAAATCTATATACGAATCATTAGTAATAGTAGTTGAATTAGATGAAGACCTGAAAACGGAACAAATAAAAGTAAAAACAGGAGTAAGACAAGGCGATACCATCTCAGTCAAATTATTTACGCTGGCGTTAGAAGACGTGTTCAAGGGTCTAAACTGGGAAGGGTAGGGGCCGGATAAACGTTCCATGTTCTCTTTATTCCGGAAAACATTAAATGACCAGGTTGTCTTCTTTCAGAACATCCATAAATTAAAATGATACTTAAATAAAAAATAAACCCATTGGGTTTATTATTTACCTTTTGACTTATTTAAGTCAAAAGGTAAATAAATATTCAAACAAACATATTGAATACCTAATAGTTGAGAAGCTTCACGGGAGTTTTCATTGCTCTGTATGAAGCAGACTAACATGTCATATTTTTAAAAATATTCTTAATTTTCGTTTTCAACCATCGTAAAAAATACAATATTACACAGAAAATATAAATTTTGCCACTGACAGGTCTTGTCAATAAAAAAATTATCATTCCATTGGGTTTATTAATCTCTGCCTACTAATACTTATAACGTTGTTTAAAAGATAATGCTTATACTATACTCATCAAGAGTATCGTATAGAGACACATTTTGTGAAATTATGAATTTTAGGCTTATTATTTAAAATACACATCATGTATGAAAAGCTTATAAAATTTCCATTCAAACGAAAGAAAAATATACAGGGTAACATAAGTTTGATTTATAGCTAAAAATTGACAGCTCACAGCAAAAATCTAATCACGCCACTGGATTCTACGTGAAAAACTGTATAAGAGCAAATTTTTAGCTTTGCGATATGCATTATTTTCAATTTCGCCCTGTAGCTCAGAAACGAAGCGGGCTATGAAAATTTTGTTTATTCCATCGTTCTTTTCACAAAAAAGTAGCACAGTATTGCGAAAACCGCAACTCTCTATCTTTACTCGTAAGTGAGATATCCCGTAATATCGTCGAAAATGGGACACCCTGTACATGCAGGTTGGGAAGGCTGCAATTATTTAATCTATACAAGCATCAGTTTGCTATAAACAAAGTAGGAAGATATGATAAAATGTATCGCTTATTTTTCAGTAGATATTCGGTTATAGTTATTGGTACTATTGTTTACACGAAATTAAAACAGTATTATTAGTGTCGAGTTTTTATATAATATTTTAGAATCCAAGTATATTTTAATATCAGTGCATATTAGTAAAAAAACCATTGGCAAGTTAAAAAATGTAAAATTTTTAAGGATTCATAACTAAAAGAATATATTAATTGCAAGGAATTTAAAAAAAAAGGATTGAAGTGTTCAGTGATTAAAGATTATTTAAGATTATTTTCATAAAAAAAATTCTTTGCGCTTACGCAAAATTCTTACTTTTTTTAGGGAGGGTAAAGGCTGTGTGCATGTACGAAACATAGTAATGAAACATTTTGTATATCATGCAAATTTGCATGATATACAAAGTGTTTCATTACTTATTTTTTTTAGCCGCCATGATAGAATCTCATGAAGGGAATGATTCCCAAATTGCATAATTCTTCAAAAAAAAAAAAAAAAAAATCGGATTGTTGATCTTTTTGCTTTTGTAACAGAACAAAGCGGGCTAGCTATAATTTCAGGAGAAACTACGAATAACTGGGAAGTTATAATAAGAAATGTTTCCACCGGTCTTGACAGAAAATGGGTCAGATCTCAAAGGAAAATTGAGGTATTCTTGAATAAATACAAAACTTGGCTGGATGAAGGAGGCATAATATTTGAGGATATCACCAATACATCAGACGAATTTATCGTGAGAGCTGCATTAATTCAAATAATAATTGCGGGCGACCCAAAAAACCGATGAGTGAGTCAAGTTTTAAAAACTGAGAGTTGCAAATCTCCTCAACTCAAATACCTATTAAGAAATATTTTTGCGGTAGAAGTTGAACCCGTTTGTCAAAGTATAAGCGTCCTCTGTAACTGCGCGAAGATAAATAACTATCACATTCCTACCTTAGTTTTTATAAATCTGTTTCTTGATCCCATTTACAAAGTCAGTGGAAAATAAAAAATGCCCTGGTTCACCCTGGGGATAATATCAAAATCTAAGATAGGAAAGTCAATGCTATTTATTTTCCCCTAATTAGCATGATTTACAACATTAATATATAAGATCTCAAAACGTCAAAAATGCGACACTTAAATATGATATGTCAAAATAATTGAAGATAGGGATTTTGAAACCATAATGCCTTAAGAAATACTCCTGTAGATCTCAAAAAAGAAAGATTAAACAGGGTATTTCATATAACAAAAAAATATAAATATATTATTTATTTGTAATTTTTGACCCTCTGTACATTTTGAAAATAAATTAAAAATACATCTATAGAGTCATATCCGGTGCTAAAGCAATATTTCTTCTAAATTGCAATAATTAGGCTGTAATCGTTCAACTTATTTGAATAACCCTATATCTAAATTCGTTACACCCTAACTGGTATACTTTTAAATATTTAAAAATAATTTTAAAGATACCTATTCCACACATTTTTTTTATAAAAATTCTAAAAAAAATAAAATACAAAGGAATTAGTTTGCCATAATTGCCCACTCTGCGACGTGGATCTAATGAGCGAAGACCCATCGGAACTGAAGACTATGATAAAACAACTACAACATGCCTCTAAAAAAAATAGGACTCAAGGTCAACATCACAAAAACAAAAGTCATCAGCACGCAAAACATTCAACTTTCAATCGGAGGGAAAGAGATCGAAAATGTAGACGAGTATATACACCTAGGTCATAAACTCAAAATTGATAAAGAAAATCAAAAAGCAGAAATACCAGGAAGAATAGGTTAAAGTTGGGTTGCATTCAAAAAACTAGGATTTATACTCAAGAACAGGAATGTCCCTATGAACCTAAAAAGGAAAGTGTACGATAGCTGCGCAACTCTGTGTTATATTAATATTATTATTAACCGCAGCGGGAAGAAACTGGGCACAGAAAGCGCAGGATAGAGATATCTGGAAGAGATTTGAAGAGACCTATCTCCAGCAGTGGAGAAACTACGGTTTATGAAGAAGAAGATAGATCTTAAATAAATCAATTTTATTTTCGGGAGACAGCAATAAATTCTTAAAACTTAATCATATAAGTAATTTGTAAGAAAATCTATATGCTATACAGCAAAATCCATCCATAATTATTTTCATTCTATTCGCTATGTGCAGCTTCCCTACATTTTAGAAGCAGAGGAGCATTTAGAGACTATTTTTCGTAGAAATTCTCTATAGAACTGTCGTCTCAGTGTTTTCGATCCTCCCGACTTTTCGGCACTAGAACCGCCCTACATTTAACGTACGGTGCTAGAACGGCTCAAAGTGCCCCCTTATCGTATTTGGTAATGCATTACTCCCACCAGATGTCACTTAATGGATCTTGCACATACCGAATAGCTTATTACTTGTCATGCTATAGAATTTCTATAAAACAAATATTATGTTACTATGCACGAAGCGTTCTACGTATTCTCCGATACTTTAAGGTGTGTTTTACATCATTTAAAGACAAATAGAGGACTGTCGGCTCCACAGGAAACCTAAAAGTTCAAAATAATTAAATACTCGTCAGCATTCTATGACGAAGTGTTGGGTGAGATCCTAAAAAGAACGGCATAAACAGGATATAGTATATTTTTGATAAAAAATGCTTTTAAGGCCAGGTTTTTGGTTCTTGTGGTTACGCCACTGACTCAAGATAATATTTTAGCTATTGACACGCTTCGTTTTTCTAATTTAGAGCATCAGCGTGTTTACCCGTCGTCCCCCCCGGAAATCCGTTTTTAAGTTGGAGCACAGATGGCGCTACTCCGTCCGGACTATTCCGGATAATCAAAAATTCATTTGCAACCCTTGCGACCGCTCAAACTTAAATTTGAAAGTCGGCTAGTGGGAATTTTATGACCGTGCCGCATGGGACCCGGGTGTCCTGAAGTTTATTCCACATTGTTTTCTACTAAAAATTACGAGGAGAATACAGTTCCGACGATTGAATAATGTCCGCTCTAAGTTCCAATTTTTAATTGCGCAAAATATCAAATGATTACGGAATCAAAAATATTCAGTATAAGGCTTATGCTATTCACGAAAACGATGATTTCCGGATATTTGTCTGTGACGAACTCGTGCTTCGAACACTATATTCTTCATATCAGGCATATAAGATGAGATAATCCGCATCCGTTTACCACGTTCTAGAAATGGCGTTGCGCAGCGCCCGAGCTGGAATGGACTAGGTGAATTTTTAACTTTCGGTATACGTTCTAAAGTATTGAATAAGAAAAGGATTGCGCTGAAATCCTCCGGGTAAAAAATATCAAAAAGCCGATCATTGACTGGTTGTAAGAAATGCCCCATAAATTTGTATTATGAATAATATTAAATATTTTTTCTCTTTAAAATTTTGAATAAATCCCTCTCTAGACAGTCTTATTCGAGACGATAAAACGACGAAATCGACTCGCCTAAAAACCAGTTGTTGAATTTCATTTTATCCGCCACGCGAACGTACCTACCTACGTATCTCTTATTATAATATCATACACGCGAATCGTGCTTTTCGAATTTATATTTTCGAAACTTCTCGACATTTTGTCTTTCAGTCGCGAGAAATCTCATTTCCTCGCATAAGAAATCGCATTTTACGGCTCACAAAAAATCGTAATAAAACTTGCATACAGTTTTCCATAAGACTTTTGCTTCGAACTTTATGCGGGTTATTCTACGAGATAGGTACGTGTCGAAAGCTGGTTACAAGAAACAATCATTTATTCAATTCCCCATGAGAGTAATAATCCGACTTTCGTGTTCATTTTTGTGATTTTGATCTGCTTTTCGCATAAATATATAATTTCTTATATGCAGGGTGGGCCAAACACGTGGCAACACAGAGTTACGTCCCTTCAAACATATTTTATATCCACTAAATTTTTATTTTTTTTTATCCTTTAGAACTCCAATATGATTTGTGTAATACTGGAAAATACTGAAGATATTTACGCCTGTTGTCTCCAGACTTTAACTTCGAGAGAATGTATGATTTAGAAATTGACATAATATAAATTAAAAAAGTCGAAAATACACGCTCCTTTGTCGTTTTTTCTGGAGTCATTAGAGAGCGCTTTGTTTTAATTTTGCATGGATTTTCGATTCATGTGGCTGCAGCTTAAGTATTATAACATCCAAAGCTGGATCGTTCAAATATC
>MU185281.1:19394-67041 GCA_016904865.1 Pissodes strobi | reverse complement strand
CTGCAGCTTAAGTATTATAACATCCAAAGCTGGATCGTTCAAATATCAAAAAAACCCAGATTTACCGCTAAAAGCATGTGTGTAAAAAGATGAAATGTTATGTAAATTTTGAATTTCGACATGGGAAATATGGAAAGCTCCAATATTTAATGAAAAATTGATTCAGTCAACTAAATCCGGTGCTTCAGTTGATTAACTAACCCAAAAAAATTTAACTTTTCTATCCTAACAAAAGAGTTGCACGTGTAAAAAAGATATTCCTTAAATATACAAGCAACACACTATATAAGATTCGAAAACGTGGGGAAAAACCTCAAAATTCTTTGAAATTTTCGATTTTCCTCAAACCATTTTTCCTGACCCAGCCTGATTATATTCTTTATTTACCATACCGAACTGCACAAAATAATCGCCTTTTGTTATTAAACATATTTAAATTTTAAATAGTCAAACTGGACCTAATTTTTATTTTTTTTATTATTACGGCATTGTAATATCTCTAGTTTGATTTCTGGGTTTCTTAAATTAACTTTTACTTCTTAAATAGGACACATAGTGCACAGCATTTTTTTGGATACTTTGAGTTAATTTGATATTATTAGTTGTATTATTATTATTTGTTAATTTAGACCATTTACTTTCAGAAGCCATCTTCTTCGGTTTTAAAAAAATTGAGTTATGCTAGTTTTACACTGACAATTTAAATTGATCAATTTATTTGCAAATTTCTTTTGCAAATTTTTGTTAGCTTAACTTCGCTTTACACCGGAATCGCTTTGAACTTGTCCCAACACAAACCACAATGAAAAACTCTATACCAACCTAACAATATTTTTTTAGAATATTAAGGTTATGTTTTTATTTATGTTATTATACCTATTCTGTGATAAAATTAATAAAAACTCACCTTGTCTTTTGCACAGCTCATTTTAAATATAAATTGAATTAAAAGAAAGGCTCAGGCATCAACAAAAACAAATCATAATATCGGATTCGGACAAATAACCTCACTTTAATATCTTACATGTGTCATTTCATTAGGTTGCCACATTGACTTGTCGCAATAATTGACGGAAAATTGGAACATGCTGTAATCCGTCAATAAATTGAGAAAGAACTTGGTCAAGTTAAATTGTCGTCAAGTTGACATTTTACATTATCAATAATTGTTGGTAAAGCGACTTGATCAATCAATTGGCCAATAAATTGTCAGTGTAAAACCGGCATTACATGTACAATTATGTGTATGTAAACCTGATTTAATCGAAAGTGTAGTAAACTTTTTAGATATAATTCCGTTAATATTTTATGGCGAATATGCATATCTTATAAAATGTGCTTAATTTTTTTTATAAGACGTCCGTATTCCTATCTTGATCCATTTTTGGGATATTCAGAAAGACAACATTGAAGAGAAAACACATATTGATTAAACTGTAGTTACTATAAAACTATTTAGGGCCATTACTTTGGACTCCAATTAGGAACTGCTAACATTGGCACATTTAAGACACAAAAAAAAGATAATACTCTAACAAGAATTTTATTATCATCTCATTTTGAGAATTTCGCAGGAACGTATATCCCCAAGAAATAATACGTTCCTTTTGAGAATATCGCATTCTCACATAAATATTTTATAATATTTATTTTGAATTAGTACTGGATCAATTGAATGTAATAAGCGCTTTTTTGAAAGTTATTTTAATTTATCAGAGAACAGTTAAATTCAAAAAAAAATATACGAAATATTTATTTTAGATTTTTCGATTTTCACATTAAAAATATAAAAGTCTGGAATGAAAATAACGTATTCTTAATTAAAAATTACACATATTTGATATGATTTATTATTCGATCATAATGAATATACATAGTAGTTGTTATTTTGATAATTTCTCTACTTCATTTGAGAACAATTCAGTTCAACATGAATAGAAAATATACTTATTTTGATTTTTTCTGTTGTCATATCAAAAATACGAAATATCCGAATGAGAATATCGGATCCTCATTTTAATATTCCATTGTTTGGTATTATTTAATATCGGATTAAAATGAATATGTGTTATTTTGAGATTGCCGTTAACTATTTTTGAGAACAATTTAGTTCTAAACGAATAGACGAAATATTCATTTTGAGTTTTTGTGTTTTCAGATTCATTCATTCATTTAAAAATTAAAACATGTATAGTCAAAAACCCATAAAGCGACATATTCGAATTTTATGGAATTTTATATTCTTACCCCCCCTCCGCTTTTCACACCTACACCTTATTTTTTATCGCATTACCAAATAAGTTTTAAAATAGAAATCTCCATACCCAGAACCCCATAAAAACGTACCTATCACTCGATTTTTAATAAAAAATGCAATTTTTTTACCATTACCATTTACCGGAAGTTAAATATTTTTAAGGTAAATAGGTAGACAGGGCTCTTCTATATCTGTAAACAGTACTTCGAATATCCAAAGTTATTATAACCTTATCAAAGGCATTTTCATGACTTGTTTAGGTGGAAACCTAATAGTAGTCAACTGTCTTGCGGGGAGTGGAGCGAATAGGGGTACTGAGTGGGGTAAAAAAAGTGCATAAAAATAAAAAAAATATTCGGTTTGCAAAGACGAATTTTGTTAAAAATCTGTTGTATTTTTATAAATATTCCAGTAACGTAGCAAGGTTAGGGAAAAAGAGCTCCACTGTCCGGTTGCAGTTAATTAATTGTTTATCTTTTTACTAATATTTCACTTCGAGCTTCGAGCATAGCTCGCTCCGAGGGCGCAACCGAATTCCACTAACCCAAGACATGCCCAAAATAAAAAAAAAATATTTTCGGGTGTGCATTGCCTATATTTCTAGTACTTTTGTGAAGTGGAGCTGGAAATGTGTGTCAAAACTCACATTTTGGGGCCTTTTTTTCGGCTCAAATGTGGTGGATCCTCCGATTTTTAAAAATCAAGATATATTTTTTTAATTTTGGCCATGCTTAATTTTGGTTGGTTGTGCCTCCGTAGCGAGTGAAGCGAACCGAGGCGAGGGCCAGTGAAATATTAATAGAATTATTAAAAGCTAATCAACTGAAATGGGACAGTGGAGCCATTTTCTCTAACCTTGTTACGCCACTGGAATATTTATAAAAATAACACATATTTTTAACAAAATTCGTCTTTGCAAACCGAATATTTTCTATTTTAGTACACTTTTTTACCCCACCCAGCACCCCTATTCGTTCCACTGTCCCGCAAGACACTTGACGCAACTTCTAAAAATGACGCAAAAACACTCATTTTGTGTGTTTCTGATGAAAAAAGTACACACCACACCACGTACCACTTTGGTACGTCAACTAAAAAATGACACTTTTAAGTGCTTGTCCTATGTCTCGCATATCATACAAGAAGAATATAGGAAAGTTAAAATAAATTTTGCACTGCCGCGTGTCTTCGTATGTTCTTTATTATCTGCATATTTCGAGTGAGAAGGGGGGTGGTGGAGTAGAGCGACGCGAGGCACTGCAACCATCTTTTCATGCTTTTTGCATTTTTACATTTACTTCATATGGGAGGCCTTCTCTGAACAAAGAACATTATCAAAAACGTCACTTTAATTCGTAATAATTGTTATTGGTCTAATGTGCAATTTAATTGAAAAATAACCGGAACGAGGAGAGGTCATGTTTGACAGTTGGCAGTTGACAGCTGACATGATCAAGGAACAGTATTGCCAAGTCAGTTTTGTCTTAGAAGTAGAAGCGCAAGAGAAACCCTAGATTGGTAATGTTAGCGAAAATAAATATTTTTAAAATAACAAGGAAAATTGATATATGATGCAAATACTACTTTTCACTTGAAAAATTGTTCAAAAGCACCATAATTGTGCTATCGCCATCGTCACGTGTCATGTAGAAAAAGGAAATAAAATATACTTCGATATTCAGATGATCATGGATGAAGAAATAATTCGAGCAGACAATCTACGTCGTATTTAGGATCTGTGGGCCCGGAGGCGTCTTTGTATAATATACATGAATACAGTGTTAACTTCGTTTTTATTGAATATTATTGGTTGGCATAAATCATACACGGCCTGAGTGTACCAAGGAATAATATACGCGGTTACAGTGCAGATCGCGACGCCATATGTCTGCATGTCTCTACGTTCTAGCAAAATTTCTGCAACGTCTCGGTGGCGTAGTAGGCAGGGTGCTTGTCTGTCATTCCGGCGCTGCACAGTGGGGCAGAAAGTATCAAAACCTACCAACAATTCTGGAAAGCAATAAAGCTTGTACTTTTGTATTCAGGAATGTGTTTTAAGTGTAAATGTAACATACTAATATCAACAGATATATTATTCACACTATAGAGAGTGACTCATTATAACTGACACCTTTTAGAATACATGAGGCTATTCCTTGAGAAGTTGGAGAAATTCAAAGAGTAAAACAGTGAAGTTAGTATCAGTAGAAATATTAATTTATTTTTTATAAAAGAATTATCCCTGCTTGAGGTTACATTTGTTGAAAAAAAGATTAAATTCAAGACTAGCGACATCAAAAAATAGAACACAAACGAAAATATTGCTACAGGACACAAACATTATCACAATACTAAATTAATATTAAAAAACAGGGTGTTTCATTAATCTCGCAAAAACATTCGGGATGGGTTTTCTTGCTTAAAAATATGAAGAAAAAGTTCATATGAATCTATGTCCGAAAATACTTAAAATTGTATTTTTATTTTTGTTTTTGTAAACAACTTTTGGAATAATTGAAATATTTTAATAAAAATCGGTATCTAGAGGTTTTTTGACATGAAAAATTCAAATTTGATATTAATTTGATTTATACCTGTAGGTGGCGACATCTACAGACGTTTTAACCTATTTAAAGAGTAATAACATTTTTTTTGTATGTAAATAATTGTTTTGACAAATATATGGTATTTACATATTAGGATCACAGTTCATGAGGGAACAGAATAAAAATAAAAAAAAAACAATTAAAAAATTGCCCGACTGCCAGTTCTAGTAAAAAGATTACGAATATATCATCGTCCTGCGCCTACCCAAATTACGACATTATAAGCAAAAACTAGCAGCAAAGCGCATAAACACTTTAAATACAAGTGTTTACGAAAAGAAACTATGGCGAAATTGACACTGAATACGGCAGAATTTGCTACTTTTTATAAAAATGTTAATTTTTACAGAACTCATGCAAATGCCTCCTGAGAATAATAGTAAAATGAAACAATATTTTTTTTATACAATAATGATCTACTGACCACGTTGATTATTTTGCATGATTATTAGAGCACAAAGAGTAGACCGAATTTATCAATAATTATTGCAATTAAAAAAGTTAAAATAATATACGCATTCAAGACGCTATTTTTGACAAGCATCATCGCTTGTTTTATAACACTGACAATTCAAGGCTAATGTAACTTGGAAAGAAGGCTGTATAGCAATAAGATTACCGTGGTTATTTTTGCCAGTTACCTAATTATTAAATTTAGAGTTTTTGGTGAGTTTTCCCTATCGTGGCCCCTCTGTGCGCTGCAGGTTCAAATCCCGTCGGTCGCGACAGATGTTTTGTTTATTGTTTTTTATTAATTCACCTTATTTTTGGATTAGTTTGGGTTAGCTTTGGGTTAGTCTTGGTTAGTTCTTTTTGATTGAGCCCCCGTAGCGAGCGCAGCGAGCGTAGGGCCATGCAAAGCCATAATAATACCTAGCAATGTGAAAGCCGATGTGGAATCCGTGGCGCTAGCCGCCAGTAACAAATTAAAAAAGTTACTTTATCGAAAAAAAATTGTCTGTCATCATAACAATTTTAATAAACCTGAAGAAACGCAAAGAAAGATATGTAATTCTGTAAGGAATAAAGGGAAAAAATGTACGGCTGAAATAGACTTCAAAATGTATACACGTTAGTAGTGCACTGTAGTCACGTATATTATAACTATGAATACTGGGTCGCTGTATGATTAACAGCAGCCAATCAAAATTACTCGCAATGGGGCTCCACTGTAAACGTGTATATTATACAAACACGCGGCCCGGAGGCATGTACAGTAACAGCACCCGCGCTAGCTCCTCGTCGTAGGGCGGATGTAATATAAATGTACATTCAAGGTAACTGCCTTCATGTGTTGGGTTAGTCGTGATTAGCTTTTGTTGGTTGCGCCCTCGCTTCGCTTGCTTCAGGGGCGCATCCAACAAAAACGAACCAAAGCTAATCCAACACATAAAAGGCAGCTACATTCAATGTACATTTATATTACAGTCGCTCTATGGCGAGGAACTAGCGCAGGTGCTGTTATTGTATATGCGGCCCGGAGGTTGAACCTGTGGGTTGGCCTTACCGGGGAAAATATATTATTTTTAATGAAGCTACAAAAACCAGCACTTAACCAACTTAAAAATAAACGTTTAAAGTTTGTTATTTAATAATAGAAAACTTACGTATCGTATACCTATAGAACATTTAGAAGTTCATGAATTTATGAGATGATAAAAATGGAAAGAACTGAACATCATTAAAGTAATACATCTAAGATGCAGAACTTTTCCAACTAATCAAACTAAAATTATAGTGTCACATAATCTAAAAAGAAGTGAGCTCGGCCTATGCGATCGACATCTTCTTTAATTATTTTCATTGAATTCACCACCTAGCCGTCTTCAAATTTCTGAGGCTTAGCCGGATTTGTGCAGACAGTTAAACGTGTATTATCATAATTTTTGGGTCAGCTGAGGAACCTGGCTTAGAGTTCGTATATTCGGTCATACGACAGGGCTTAGCTATACCTTCTTCGTCCTTCTTTTATTTCTCTTTTGTAATCTTTCGTTTGGTACTTTCGCTTTTAAATTTTTCACTCTTTTTGTGTCGATTAGTTTGTAGTTTGTAGCGGTCCATAATACTAGATTATACTAAAAGGAAAAATCGAAAATGTAAAAACGATTTATTGCAGCTTTGCTTTGTATGGAAAACGTCTTAATATGAAACAGTAGGCCTAGGCCTATGTTATTAATGGTTAGATCGTTACGTTGTTATCGCGGCTTCCGTGTGAATACATTTTTCATGACCAGAACTCAGGAGCAGTTACTCACTACTTATATCTATATATACTATCGCTTGTTCAAACTACTAACTTAAAGATTAAAACTAAAACTATACACATTAATTTATTTAAACAGTTTTAACTTCAACTATTTGTTTATTATTTGTCCATAAATAATTTATCATTTATGTTGATACTATCTTGAGCGCCTGAACCACTATGGGCACTATGCAGAAGATCACGATTGTGCCTTCCTTATATGCGACGGCAACGCCTTCTAGAATTGTGTCCCTTGTTTACCGTATGCGCTTCGTGTTTTCTGCCGCCTTCGCGAAACTTCCGGCCAGCAGACAGAAACGCTACATTAATTTATACTAAATGCAAATAATGAATGACGAGTACGATCACTAAACTGTTACACTCTTTATTTACTAAAACAAAAACATGATTTTGAGAACTGACATACCTCGACAGTGGTGCGAGACCCTTTGTGGTGCGGGCATCTTCCGTGTCCAGATTGGATGACGTCCTCTAAGCATGGTTCGGAGTGCTACAATAAATTTGCATAGGTCGCAGTGGCAGAGACGGGTACCAGCGCCAACTCCGTTCAATTATATTCTATTCTATTCTCCTTCGTGATACCCATAGGCTGCAGCCTAGGTAACCTATGTTCAAATCTAGCCCTGCAGACAAACATCGGAGCAAATTTAATTTCATTATTCCAATGGTTTCCAGCCTGTTAAATAAAACAGTATATAATCCGTTAACGTTAAACCAGGTTGCAAAATAGTAGTAGTTCTACCCATATATTTAATACTAAAATATATGGTTCTACCACATATTAAGAATAGATACGAATCCTTTAAGATTTTCCCTATACTGCTTTTTCCTGATCTTGGCCGACCGCAACAGGGATCGAGGCGCGACGCGGCGGAACTTTCGGCCCGATATTGCGCCAGGTACTTGATAGTAATAAGGGGTCAAATATTTTGATAGGAAAATTCGGCCTCACACCAAAAAGGTTAATGTTTATTACACATGCATTTTCGTCACCAAAAATGGGTACAGACTGTTTAGTCACAAGCTAGTATATGCTATTATAATAGGTAAAGTCTGTTTTTGGGCATGCTTTGGGTTAGTTCATACTTCCTATGTTAGATGCGCCCCCGAAGCGAGCGGAGGGCCCTGCGTGGTTTTTTATATTTTGAAGTTATAAAAAATCCATCCCTAGGCCGAAAGTTCCTGTCAAAATCTAATCGCTTTCTGATCGTAGCCGCATATTTGTACGCCTTCGAGACGAAAGTTTGTTGCATCAGCGATAGGGTTTGGCCGTTTGCAAAATTGAATGAAGGATTATCGCGCCATGGGTTTCCTTTTGTTAATACATATTTGAGATAATTATGGTTCTTTTTTTACACAAGCCAAACTAAGAATAAAATAAACTAACGAAAATAATATTTATTGTCCAAGCTACTGACAACTCATACTGACAGCTCGGCGCATAAAACGGCGCGGTGTGAAATTCCCAAACGGTGTCATAAAACGGCTGACTAAATAAGTCTGCGTTGTCCACTTAAATATTTCAGAATTCTTGTCCCACGCGTAAGCGGAAGCTTTTGCATCTGTTCTTTCTTAATCTGTGGTTCTACTGCAAATAGTAGTTAATGTTATGATTAGCCGCGGATTTCGTTAAAGGACTAATAATATTCTGGGAGAGGCACTTATTATTCGGGGTCTTTTTAAAGGCATGATGCTTTCAAAGGAAGTCACATACACTATTAATTGTATAAATATTAATTAAAAGAAATGCCGTTGGTCCGCTTCGGCTTAAACGGACATTACTCCAATGTTACCGGTTCATCGATTGGATTCGCAGTGCATTCGCTTTTACATTGCATAGACTATATTATATGGATAGTTTCAAGTTGATCGACTTGGATGAGACGAAACGTACTCTAATCGAAACCAAAATCTGGATTTCGTTAACTTCATTTTCTTTTGCAGGCCATGTGGTTGATGCTCCAACAAGAAAAGCCCGAAGATTTCGTGATCGGAACGGGCGAAACCCATAGCGTCAAGGAATTCGTGGAAGAATCCTTTAAGTATGTGGGCAAAGAGATAGTTTGGGAAGGGGAGGGCGTCAACGAGGTGGGCAAAGAAAAAGCTACTGGAGTGATCAGGGTCAGAGTGGACCCGAAATATTTTAGGCCCACTGATGTGGTAAGTTGTCCAAATATCAATTCATTGGATATTGGTTTCGCGTTAAGTTGTGAACCTTTTAGAGTAAAAACAATTTTTCATAATAGACTTTTCTATGTCAACTATTCACAATTATTGGCACTTGCTCTGCCAATTATCCATAAATAAATTTTTTGTTCGGTTGATTATCCATAACTGAGACATTTTCTATCAATTATTTATAACTGGCCATTTTTCTGTTAATAGTATCTATAATAATTAAGTATGAATACTATTAGGAGAATAATAGTCAGTTATAAATAATTGACTTTCTTTATGTTGATTATTCATAACTGGCATTCAGTTGACACAAAAAAGTGTCAATTATAAAATAACATTCAGAGTAATCCTTCTACGCTTTCGTAATTTGTTTCGTACTGTCGTGTGTGCTTAAATCATGGACGTCGCATAATATTTTTTTTATGTACGGCACACACACAAAAGGAAATCCTATACCACTGAACGAGAGGTGCGTGTGCGGAGAAGATGGTGGACGTTGAACCTGAAGCGTTGTAGGTTGTAGTTGTCGGGAGAGACGTTACGGAGAAGTCCATTGCAGAGCGAGGCAGTCCTCCAGATAAAGGAGTCCTGTAACAGCGACGTCTTAGGTGTTCGCAACTGAATCGTATGTTGATGAGCAGCTTGTGTCTGACGGGCGTTTCTGTTTGGCACAACTCTGGGCGGAATCATAAGTGCCAGCTCGTTCGAACACCTTCCGTAGTAGTATCGATAGTAAAGGATAGGTCCGCCACTTTTCTTCGATGTTCAAGGCTATCAAGGTCTTTAGTCAACTCTGGCTCATCCACAAGACAAACTGCTCTTCTCTGTATGGAGTCAAATATTTTGAGCAATTATTTGGGTGCCGAGCTCCACACATGGGAACAGTATTCTAGAGATGGTCTTATCTGGGCTTTATAGAGCAGTAAGAGCTGATGAAGTGTATGCAACTTTTTTGCTCTATAGATTGGTCCTAGTTCTTGTGCTGCTGCCTTGGCGATTTTGGTGACGTGGTTACGTCATTATATGTTGTTTCTACGTTAATGCCCAGCAAGCTTATGGATGAGGCCAGAGTCAGTGTTTGTCCTGTCATTGATAAGTCAGGTCCTGCGGTGTTTGCTTTTTTTGAGAAGATAGCTGCTTGAATCTTTCCTGTGTTAAACTGGACATTGTTTTCTTCACCCCATCCCACAATGGCGTTCATATCCTCATTGATGGCAGCAATCTGATTTTCTCGCACGCGTTGGGAACGAGCAGCAGTCATTAGAGTCATATAAGAGTGCTGCCGTCTGCAAAGCTGTAAATAGAGCTATTTATTATGTCTAAGAGATCGTTGATATAGAGCAGGAACAGTGTGGTAGATAATATACACCCTTATAACTCCGGCATTGATTTTAAATTCCTCCGAGAGATATCCATCAATACCAACTCACATAGCCATAGAAGCAGGGTTGGTGGTAGTCCGTATGCTGTTGATTTGCTTAACAATCCATCATCATTGAGTGAATAAACATATAATAATACTGTTACGTTTTTCCCGTGGGTTCCGATAAAATTACAACTTTTACTATTTTAAACTAATACTATTATCTAGTGCTCCCGGAGTCTTTGTACTCGACAGTCCCTTTTGAAATGCCCAGTCCTGCCACATCTATGGCAATGATTAATTGCATTTCGGTTACATGGCCTAACTTCTAGTGGCTCCCGGAATCGCCCCGTGGCCTGAAGAACTTCGGTTAATTTCTTCAAAATACCTCCCATCTCAGTTAATTCACAACTGTTCGCCAATTTTTCTTCCTGGACTGATACGGCCCTGATTGTTGGCTTAGAGATGTTACAGGCCGCCTCGATTTCTAGGGGTCTACCTAAAACTTCAAGGCTGCTATCAAATGTGGCTAGACGTAGCATCTGCTGCGTTTCTGGATCTCTGACACCGTCCACGAAATATTCAGCAGCAAGTTCCTCTTGAAATTCTTCCATTGCTCCCGGATAGGCCATTTGAACGAGACGTCTGACGTCTGCTTAAAACTCTTGCAGGTTGTCATCAGGTTTCTGATGTCGGGATTTAACTTGTGCCTGATACAGTTGTCTGCTGTGTTGGTCTCCAAACCGTCTCTCCAGGGCAGCTACAAGTAGGTCCTATTTCCCCTGTTGGCTGATGTGAATGGTCTGTAGTAGTTCCAGGGCAAATACACGAAGCGCTACCACTAGTGATGTAGCCATTTCTTCGTTATTCCTTATTCCAACCGTTGGCAACCAGCGTATCCAAATTGTCTTGTACATTGTCCAGGATGTTTGACCGACATAGGTTGGAGGTTTGATATGCTGTCCTGTGGCGAATACCCTCTCGGTCGGTCCTTGATTTTTTAGTCTGGTAACTTCTTCCTGTAGAATCCTCATTTCTTTCTGTACGTCTCCTACTTCCTTTTGTACATTTCCAACTTCTTTTTGTACATTTCCAACTTCTTTTTGTACATTTCCAACTTCTTATTGTACAGTTCCAACTTCTTTTTGTATACCGTTTACTTTTGCAAATTTTTCATTCTGCCCGTCCAATATTTTCTGTAATTTTCCTTGCTCGCCTACAATTACATCCAGTATCCATTGCTAAAGCTGGTCCTGTTCTGCTTGCCCTTTATCTTCTTGGTCTTAAAAATTTTTCTGAACCCGATCCTGTTCTATTTGCGTTTTATCTTCTTGGTCTTGTAAAATTTTCTGAAGCCGGTCCTGTTCTGCCTGCCTTTTATCTTCTTGGTCTTGTAACGTTTTCTGAAGCCGGTCCTGTTCTGCTTGCTTTTTACGTTCATCCTCTTCCCGATCCGCTTGCCTTCTACGTTCATCCACTTCTCGCTTGCTTTTTGTCTTCTTGATCTTGAAAATTTTTCTGAGGCCGGTCTTGCTCTGTTTGCCTTTTATTATCTTGGTCTTGTAAAGATTTTCTGAAGCCTGTCCTGTTCTACTTGCCTTTTGTCTTCTTGTTCTTGTAAGATGTTCTGAAGCCTGTTCTGATTGCCTTTTACGTTCGTCCCCTTCTCGATCCGCTTGCCTTTTATCTTCTTAATCTTGAACAAATTTCTGAAGCTCGTCCTGTTCTGTTTGTCTCTCAGCATTTGGATTTTCCATGAAATCGGCCAACATATGTTATTTATTTGGTCCATTTCTGCCGTTTGTTGCCTTGTATTGATCATAGAATGTTATAAAATGTTCACAGAAACCACCAGTGAAAATGGCCTCGTTGACGTACTTGTACCCACTTCTCTCCTCGAAGAACTGTTCACAATCCGACTTCTGACACCAAATGTTACGTTTTCCCGTGGGTTCTGATAAAAATACAACTTTTATTATTTTAAACTAATACTCTCTTTATTCCTTATCACTATACACAATTAAACACACTAAACTACTTTTTTCTTCAAACGTCAGTAAATCCGTCATTACTCGACTGTGTAGGCTGCCGTGAAGTTTCGTTTTTCCTCCGCCGGAGCCTTACTTTTCACTTTTCCGCCGGCGGAGGTAAAAGTGTTGTCGTAGCAACGTAGATACATTAGGTCTGTTCTAGCAGCGATTTCAAACGGTTTCAAACCGTCCGGAGTTTGCGCATAACGATATAAGCCTCGCTTATATGGCTATGCGCAAACTCCGTACGGTTTGAAATCCCTGCTAGAACAAACCTAATACAAACAGACAACAAAATAAGCGTCAACAACTCAAGATTTATTAAACTACAATTTGTATTTATCACTCAATTTGTGACTGCATTTCTAAAAATCACTAATTAAGGAACAAATTGGTTATTATTTAATCGATCTTACTCAATAACTGCTTATCAATACGGAATTAAAACGCAATCGGAGACGCAATCTTAAAAAAATAATTATTGTTGACAGTGTCCACTGACAGCTTTATGTTACATTACTATAGCAACAACCTGTGCCTATTCACCGAGACCGGTCTAAGCCGCCTTGCGAACCCACTTATCTTTAATAATAATTAGATATTTTTACTATTAAAAAGAAATGTTTTTGCATTAATTTGTCGACATTTGAAGAAAAAACAGCATATTTTATTTGGAGGAAAAGTTACTTTTCATGGCTTGCTCTCTATTACCAGCCTCACTCCGTTAGGCTGTTAAACACGAGCGCGCCATGAAAAGTATCACTTTTCCTCCATATAAAATAATATACTATTATAACTCTACAACTAATAGCTCTTTACAATTCAACAGTCAATGATTAACTAACTACAACTCGCCTCTATCTGCTATTTATGTACAATCCAAAATCTATCGCGATAACTCCGGACGAAGCGAGGCCTCTCTATATTTTTCTCGACCCGGCATCGAGAGAATTCCACAGTTCATGAATCTTCGCAGCCGGCGATGACTCATACGTAGGCTAGTTCTATAGGGTAGCACAAAAACATTCGGACGGTTGCTAGCCGTGTCAATACAAAAAAATAAGTAATAATAAAATTTATTTAATTTTAACACAAAAATAAAGATTTAAAATACTGAAATTAATTTATTGAAATTGTAAAAATATAAAAAAATAAAAATAGAATTGAGGAAAAGTAATAAAATAAAAAATTAAAATTTTCAGGGTTTCTTGCTTGGTGATCCTTCGAAAGCCAAGCGGAAATTTGGCTGGTCACCAAAAGTCTCCTTTTTGGAATTGGTCAAGGAAATGATGGACGCGGATATAGAGCTTATGAAGAGGAATCCGCTGGCCTAACTGGTGATACCATTATGCTGAATCAAACAAATTGTTTAGGGAAACAGATTGGGCTATTCCACCTAACCAAGCTAATCCTAAATTTTTGAGATTTTAGAGATTCTTTGGCATAAAATATGTGGAAAATTGTATACTTAGCTATACCTACACTTATATTCTATATGTCTTCGTTTATTAAGTAGGTACATGGTGTCGAAAAAAAAGATACAAAAAAAAATTAAACAAGCCTAGAGTCAAAATACAACTTTTACCACCGGCGTATCATAATTTTTCTTATGTGAAAATGCCTACTTTTACGATATTAGCCTGTTTTCAAATTTGATGTCCTGGCCAAGCATTTTTGCGATTTTTTTAGATTTATAAAAAAATATTATTCGACACCCTGTGAAACCCCTTTCAAGACACAAGTGTATATAAAGTTTTCGACATACATTTTTCTCAAATACCCTTTACACAGCTTATTGTGATATTTTATGCTAAAAGTGAATAAGAAATATTTATAAACGTTTCACAATAAGTTTAATAAATGTTTAAAATTCGATTTTAATAATTTGAGAAATTATCAACACTTCTTGATTAACGATTTTCTTGCAGTTTTTTCTTTAGGCAAGTGAACTATTTTTTCTATTAATAAAGCACTCAATCTTGATTTATTTTCGTAATCTTCGATCCACTTTGTTGAAATAATATTTTTAGAAAGGCGTTAAAACAACACAGTTTTATTTTCTTGCTGTGGTCCAATCAATTTCCCACGTTAATGGTGATGGCTTAGAGGGTTTTCTATTTTTCCAAAACAATTTTTTGTTGGATTCTATTTTTGTATCAGGCTCGAAATTAAATAGGATTTATTTTTTATATATAAAACCGTAAAGCTTTCTGCCTTAAACGTTCGTATTGAATATACAATTTTTTAGGTACAAATATACCATTAAGTATTTTACAATTTTGTCTTCATCTTCTTTCGTTTTATTGTACAATGCTATTCTTTTGTTGTTTGATATCATTCCTTAATGACTGATTTTTAATTTTATAAATTTAATATTATTTTAGTTTTTTTTCCAATTATATTGAGTCAGATAAAAAAATTGTTGATACTGTAAAAATTTTTAATTAAGAATAATTTCGCGTTGAAATGTTATGATACAATTTTAAAAAGATTAAATTCTTACATTTTTCCGTTTGTATATTATGCAAACGGAAAAATGCATGTATATATTATTAATTTGTAAATATATTTTATAGTTTTTGTGGATGAAGGTATAATATTATGTGATTTTAGATGCAGGGGTTGTCCTAATATTGCGACAAAATACGGTATCATCCTTATTATAGGAAATATGAAAAAATATCTCACCCTTATAGGGGCCAGTTACTAATACGCATTTTAAAATTATTCTGTTGGAGCCAAAAACTAAGTGTGACAGTTTGGTGTAAGGGACCCTATTGATTTTTGTGTATGTAAATATAGCGTTTTAATACTTCCCTATAATTCAATAAAAATAAATTGTAACAATGTCAGACTGCGTTTTCTAAGCAACCTGTATATGCGACAATAACACCTCTAACATCCATTTTTTTTTCGTATCCCCTATAGTACTGCTCTGATACCGTACCCTGTCACACTAATGGGACCATTGTATGACGTACTTTGTTAATAAAAAATAAAAATGCACCTTTTTTTTATTGAATACAATTTTTCCTTCGCTATGGATAGCTCAGGCTCGTGTCGGGATTTCCCGTACCATGGCTTGGCACGAGGTTGTTACTCAAATTACTAATAGTCCGAGAGGTGACCGTCATAATAGTGTGGTGTCTGAACTGTCAGGATTTTGCATGATAAAAAATATTGGTTAGTTGGGCCGAATAAGAAACCATTGGTCGGCCGAGGCTGACCTTGACCAGTAATTAATTATACAGGGTCTTTCAAAAAGTTCCCATCATATGGGAAACTTTTATTATTGATTTCACAGAAAATTATATTCTTAACAAAAGTTGATGCTTAGAAAAAAACTAATTTTGACGATGCTAAATTAAGGACAAGTTATACAGGGTACTTAAAAAATACAAAAATTGAATTTAATAAAACACAAATTTTGGGATATCGGAAAACCTTCTACAAAAAAAATAAAGCTCTTATTAAGATAAAAATAAAAGTCAAATACCATTTTTACCAAAAGTGCACTGTTGCTGAGAAAATTCATGACAATTATTGAAAAAACTTTTTCTTAATTTCGTTCTTATTTTTTCAAGCAACGATGCAATTTTGGAAAAAATAGTATTTGACTTTTATTTTTATCTTAATAAAAGCTTTATTTTTACTGTTGAAAGTTTGCCGATATTCTAAAATTTTTGTTTTTTTTAACCTTAATTTTTGTATTTTTTAAGTACCCTGTATAATGTATCCTTGAATTAGCATCGTCAATATTAGTTTTTTTCTAAGTATCAACTTTTGTGAAGAATAGAATTTTCTGTTAAATCAATAATATGATGCAAACTTTTTGAAAGACCCTGTATAATTAATTACTGGTCAAGGCCAGGCTCGGCCGACCAACGGTTTCTTATTCGGCCCAACTAAACAATATTTTTTTATCATGCAAAATCCTGACAGTTCAGACACCACACTATTATGACGGTCGCCTCTCGGACTATAACCCCAGATAAACCCACACCAGATGCGAAACCTCCCGCCCAACGCATGAAACAAGAATTCGTTTAAAGCTTCGCTTCCTTGGGATGGCCAGCCATCCCGAGAAATAGTCTGGGCAAGCTCTAGTGTGATTCTAAATGCGAGCCACGCGGGTCTTTTGGTTTAGTCCGAGAGCGTTACGAAAAATAATTCATCTTTATTTTTTTTTGTTAATAATGCCTGGTTATAAGGGCCTTTATTTGAATTGTTCTTCTAGAAGCGGTGGCGAAAAATCATTATTTAAATTACCCCGCGATCATAAAAAGTATGTATAAATGTTTAATGCACATGCTTGCACACTTATTTCCAAAATTATTGCATATTCTAAAATCGAATGAGCACGAAATTCAATTAAATCTGAAAACTGACAGACACAATGTTATAGTTTTTTAAATCCAACTAACTTTAGTGTTCGCCAGAATATTGGCCACACATGGGGAAATTTTTTATTTTGATATCGGAACTTTTGTTTTAACAAATCAATTCTGCATGTCTGACAATCTAAAAATGCATTTTAACATTGAAAATGTTTCTGTTTGCGTAGTATAGGCACAGCATTCGGTACGGTATAAGCTGTGGTATAGGGCCTCAAATCGTGAAAAAGTGCATGCTACATTTGCCACATTCATGACGTCATACGCGTGAGAGATCGTGTTAGTTTGTTTATTTAAACCTATATTTGATTATAACGTATCGGAATCGGTTCAAATGACTAAAACAAATTGGAACTAACTGAAGCTAACCAAAAGCACCAAAACGGGCTAAAACGTATCGGAACAGGTTAGAAAAACTAAAGTAAGTTAGAACTAATCAAAACGAACTTAATTTTGGCGACTAACCAAAACTAACCGAAAACATTAAATTTGATTATAACGTGTCGGAACCGGTTAAAATAACTAAAATAAATTGGAACTAACTGAAACTAACCGAAATTTGATTGGACCACTAACCAAAACTAACCATAAGCGCCAAAACGGGCTAAAACTTATCGGAACAGGTTACAAAAATTAAAGAAAGTTAAAATAAACCAAAACGAACCGAATTTTGGCTACTAACGAAAGCAAACCACACACATTAAATTTGATTATAACGTATATCGAAACCGGTTCAGGTGGCTAGAATAATTTGGAACTAACTGAAAGTAACCGAAAGTTAATTGAATGACTAACCAAAACTAACCAAAGGTAACTAAAAGCACCAAAACGGTCTAAAACTTATCAGAATTGATTACAAATGTTAAGTTAAAACTAACCTAAATAACCGAATTTTGGCGACTAACCAAGACTAATCAAACACATTAAAATTGCTTATAACGTACCGGAACCGGTTCAAATGACTAAAATAAATTAAAACTAACTGAACTTTACCGAAAGTTGATTGAACGACTAACTAACCAAATGTAACCAAAAGCACCAAAACGGGCTAAAACGCATCGAAATAGATTAAAAATATTGAAGTAAGTTCAAACTAACCCAACCGAATTTTGGTGACTAACCAAAAAAATTAAAAATGCTTATAACGTCTCGGTACCGGTTCAAATGACTAAAATAAATTGGAACTAACTGAATTTAACTAAAGTTGATTGAACGACTAACCAAAAGTAAGTAAAAGCATCAAATCGAGCTAAAACATATCGAAATAGATTAAAAATATTAAAACTAACCCAAATGAACCGAATTTTAGTGAGTAACCAAAAACACTAAAATTGTTTATAGCATATCGGAACTGGTTAAAATGATTAAAATAAATTAAAACTAACTGAAATTAACTGACTGTTGATTGAACGACTAACCAAGCCTAACCAAAAGCACCAGAAAGGGCTAAAAAATATCGGAACATAAATATTAAGGTATGTTGATACTAACTTTAATTAAGTAACCGAATTTTGGCGACTAACTAAAATTAACCAAAACATTAAAATTGGTTATGACGTATCGGTTCCGGTTCAAATGACTGAAATAAATTAAAACTAACTAAAACTAATCGAAATCTGATTGAATGACTAACCAAAACTAATCAAAAGTAACCATAAACACCAAAAAAGTCGAAACCTATCGGAACTGATTAAAGGTGTTAAAATAAGTAACTAACCCAAATTAACCGAATTTTATTGACTAAGTAAAATTAACCAAAAACATTTAAATTGGTTATAATGTATCGGAACCTGTTCAATTGACTAAAATAAATTGGAACTGGCTGAAAGTAACCGAATGTTGATTCAATGACTAACCAAAAGTAACTAAAAGCACCAACACGGGCTAAAACGTATCGAAATAGATTAAAACTATGGAAGTAAGTTAACAGATTAACCGAATTTTTGGTGACTAACCAAAAACCCTAAAATTGGGTATAACGTATCGGAACTGGTTCAAATGACTAAAAAAATAAAACCTAACTGAAAATTAACCTTTCTGGTGCTTTTGGTTAGTTTAGGTTAGTTTGGTTAGTTTTGGTTAGTCGTTTAACCAACTTTAGGTTAAATTCAGTTAGTTTAAATTTATTTTAGTCATGAACCGGCTCCTATACGTTATTACCAATTTTAGTTTTTTTGGTTAGTTTTAGTTTGTTATTCAATTAACTTTCAGTTAGTTCCAATTTATTTTCGTCATTTGAACCGGTTGCGATACGTTATAACCAGTTTAAATGTTCTTGATCAATTTAAGTTAGTCGCCAGACTTCGGTTAAATTCAACTTACTTTAATATTTTTAATCTGTGCCGATACGTTTTAGCTGTTTTTGGTGCTTTTGGATAGTTTTGGTTAGTCATTCCATAAAACTTCGGTTGATTTCAGTTAGTTTTAAATTATTTGAGCCATTTCAACCAGTTCCGATACGTTATAACCAATTTTAATGTTTTTGGTTAGTTTAGGTTAGTAGTCAATATTCGGTTAATTTGGGTTAGTTTTAACTTACTTCAATATTTTGAATCTGTTCCGATACATTTTAGCCCGTTTTGGTGCTTTTATTTGCTTTTGGTTAGTTTTGGTTAGTTATTCAATCAACTTTCGGTTACTTTTAGCTAGTTCCAATTTATATTAGTCGTTTGAATGCATATGATGGTTAAAGCATATCGGAAGATATGCTTTAATCAAATTGAAGGTTTTTGGTTAGTCCTTAAAATTTGGCTCGTTTTGGTTAGTTTTAACTTATTTTAATGTTTGTAACCTGTTCCGATACGTTTTAGCCCGTTTCGGTGTTTTTGGTTACTTTTGGCTAGTTTTGGTTAGTCGTTCAATCAACTTTCTGTTAGTTTCAGTTAGTTCCAATTTATTTTAGTCATTTGAACCGATTCCGATACCGTATGATCAAATTTAAGTTTAAATAAACAAACTAACACGATCTCTCACGCGTATGACGTCATGTGGCAAATGTAACATGATCTTTTTCACTATTTGAGGCCCTATATTAGGATTACAGAAACATTTTCAATGTTAAAACAACCTTAAATCGGCATACATTAAAGCGTATTATGGGAATTTCTGTAAAAAAAGTCAGAGCAGCCATAATAACACAAGATTTCCATGACCGCCTGTTGGAAAATAAGGAAGTAAATGCAAATTTTTATTCCTGAACCAGTCGACCAACAAAACACGTTTTCATTTAATTGGTGCAGACCATCTATTTCAATTTTCAAGAACAATTCTATAATCATACCCAGATTATTTGGTGCAGGCCGCGTATAACCGCCACGTCAAGGTTAAAGTTGGCTGGAGTGGAATTTGCCGATCTTTTGCATCTGGTGTGAGTTTATCTGGGCTATAACTATGTACTTAAATAAATTAACGCAAGTAACATATTTAGGTAGGTATATATAAAAAAAAAATCCGTGCCCAGTGACCTGCTCACTGGGCACGGATAGATTTTGCAAATATATAGACAAAAGCAATTTGTTGGGTATTTTTGGGTAACGTTTCTTCTCTTCGGTGAATCATACCAGATCGGAAAATAAATTTTTTCTTCAAACGTCAGTAAATCCGTCATTACTCGACTGTGTAGGCGGCCGTGAAGTTTCGTTTTTCCTCCGCCGCCGGAGCTTTACTTTTCACTTTTCCGCCGGCGGAGGTAAAAGTGTTGTCATAGCAACATAGATACAATACAAACAGACAACAAAATAAGCGTCAACAACTCAAGATTTATTAAACTACAATTTGTATTTATTTCTCAATTTGTGATTGCATTTCTAAAAATCACTAATTTAGGAACAAATTGGTTATTATTTAATCGAACTTACTCAATAACTGCTTATCAATACGGAATTAAGACGCAATCGGAGACGCAATCTTAAAAAAATAATTATTGTTGACAGTGTCCACTGACAGCTTTATGTTACATTATATTCACCGACACCGGTCTAAGCAAGGCCACCTACGACCGTGGTTTAAGCCGCCTTGCGAACCCATTTATCTTTAATAATAATTAGATATTATTACTATTAAAAAGAGATGTTTTTGCATTAATTTGTCGACATTTGAAGAAAAAACAGCATATTTTATTTGGAGGAAAAGTTACTTTTCATGGCTTGCTCTCTATTACCAGCCTCACTCCGTTCGGCTGTTAAACACGAGCGCGCCATGAAAAGTATCACTTTTCCTCCATATAAAATAATATACTATTTTTGGGATTTTTCCAAAATTAAGTCTATTTTTAATCTGTCGAAGTCTATACTTAATTTCGAATATTTTTCGTAAACAGAAGTTTCTTTTTAGAAAAAGATTTTAAATGAAGCATACATTAAAACGAGGTTTTATCCACAATATCGAAACAGAATTATTGCACTCTTCAGTGCAATAATTCTGTTTCGGTATTGTGTATAAAACTCCGTTTTAGTGCATTTTGCCGAAGGTTCCAAACCTCAACATATAGTGAAGCATACATATCAAGGAACTAAGGAAATGAAACATTTTCTAGCATAATAGTAAGAGTATGACAAATTATGTTTTCAAGATTTCACAATATGTATTTATGTTTCAAATGAATTATCAATTGACATGCAAATTTCGGCAATGAACAACCAGACGCCAAGTGAACTAGTTTTAGACCAAACATTATAAATGTGATATAAGAAGAATCTACCACTGCTTTTAATAAGAACGAATTATATCTTTCATAATAAATATTATTTATTTTATCCTTTTGCTAGGCGTTTAAAAATTCCAGGTCAGATTGTTCAGAGGTTCAGACCAAAAAGCGATTTGTGTCATAGTCTAAGTGGTTTAAAGAGAGATTAATTATTTAATCGAATGACAATCAAAATATTTTTGCAAGCAAAATGGTTGAACCAGCAGCAAAATAGATACCATAATTCAGAGCCGTTCCTAGTGTAGCTGCCACCCGTGTGCGAGAATCATCTAATTTTTGCCGTGTATGGACAGTCTACACCTTTTCCAATTGTAATTCAGAAAGTATCATTTGTAATTGAGATTTTTCAAATGTGCCCCATTTGTAATTCAGAAAATCTCATTTGTACTTCAGAAAACCTCAACTGAAATTTCGAAAATTTGGTTTGAAATTCATAAAACAATGTACAGGGTGTCCCAAATTCGAGCCTCATCATTGGAATCTCAGGAACTGGAAGAGATACGAGGTCGGTTAAATGAAGGCAAAGTTGCGCGATTTGAAGCTGATCAATATGCCATCCTACAAGTTTAAAAATTCCGAACACTTCCGAAGATTTTTGGAAAAGCCCGAATATTCGCGATTTAATTTTTATATTTTTATGACTTTGTTTGAATAGATATAACAAAATAAATTTCACATTCTCATTGTTACTTTTTCTTTTCTACAAGATGGTGTTATATCAGATTTTCAAACCGACGTTTCGTCTATGAGTTGCCACCATCAACTTTGTTTTTTTAAATACAGCCCTGGATTTTTTATTACGGAGTTTAAGAGCTTCTAAGGTCCCAGAATCAATGATGTATCGCACTTATTCGAAAAATTCATATTAATGGCATTTTTTATAAGAACTTATGTGTTAGAGAGAGACAGAAAACAGATTTTTGGTAAGATCTTACCAGGAAATCATTAAAATGATTTTTTCGAAAAGAGTATACGATACAACACTGAGAATGTGATTTATTGTTTGTTCCAAATTTAATCCCATACAACTATTTACTTGGGTAAACTGCTAAAACTATAGCCTAGAGCCTATGGTTTGAGGGTTGACACTTTAATACTTATATTATTTATTAACCACTTCTTATGTTAGTTTTTAAGCTTTTTTTATTCAAAGCGTTAATGCGTAAAAAAAGGTTTTTGTTTTTAATCCTAATAAAAATCTATTTTATTTCTCTCTCTAACACATGAGTTCTTATGGAAAATGTCACTAATATGAATTTTTCGAATAAGTGCGATCCATCATTGGTTTTGGGACCTTAGAAGCTCTTAAAATCCGTAATAAAAAACCCGGGGACGTATTTAAAAAAACAAAGTTGATGATGGCAGCTCAAACACGAAACGTCGGCTTGAAAATCTGATAACACCATCTTGAAGAACAGAAAAAGTAGCAATGAAAATATGAAATTTATTTTGCTATATCTATTCAAATAGAGTCATAAAAAAATAAAAATGAAATCGCGAATATTCGGTTTTTTCCAAAAATCTTCGGACGTATTCGAAATTTTTAAACTTGTAAGGTGGCATTTTGATCAGCATCAAATTGCGCAACTTTGCCTCCATTTAACCGACCTCGTAGTTTCCGAGATTCCACTGATGAGGCTCGAATTTGGGACACCCTGTACATAAACATCCTTATGTAAATAAACATCCTTATGTTCACAGTCCAGTAACCCTGTACACGGTGGCTCGAATTCGAGTCTATGTTTATAAAATTCCGAGTATTTCCTGAGATATCCGGAAAAAAATAAAATTTTGAAAAATCGTCTTATATTTTTCCTGGGCTTATCTAAAAACAGATTTCAAATTGAATTGCACTTTTGCATTGCCACTTATTCCGTTCTATCCTATGGTGGTATCCAGCTTGGAATCTGACGTTTCGTTTTCAAGGAGTCATCATCAACTTTCTTTTTTTAAATACGAACTTTTAATTTTTTATATCGTTTTTCAGATGATATTAGCGTTATTAATATGAATACGTGTTTTTAATATATTTTTTTTAATTTTTATTTTGAGTTTTTTTTTTTGAAATTACTTATTTTGCTTTAGCGTAATTTTAAATAGTTTCAGTTACTAGTGAAATTTTTCTAATCTATAAAAATGTTTTATTTTGTTTTTTGTTAAGTGGATAATTGGAGTCTTTGTTTTTAATAAAAATAATAAATAGAAAAATGAAATAAACAGGTTTTAAAATTAAAAAAATTAAAAAAAATTAAAACATATTCATATTAGTAACGCCAATATCAACTGAAAAGCGATAAAAATAAGTTTGCATTTAAAAAAAGAGAGTTGATGATGACCCCTTGAAGACGAAACGTGGAATTCCATGCTGGATATCGCCATTGGATAGAGCGGAAAAGTGGCAATGCAAAAGTGCAATTCAATTTGAAATCAGTTTTTAAATAAGCTTAGGAAAAAAATAAAACGATTTTGTAATATTTCGTTTTTTTAGGATATCTTCGGAAACACTGGGAATTTTAAAACAATTTTCGCATATTCTTCGGCACCTAAATACGCAATTTTGCCGTGACCTGACCGATACTGTATCTTACGATTTTCAAGTTCCCCATACATAGACTCGAATTCGAGCCACCCTGTACAGGGTTTCTGGTTATATTTAAAATTATAGCTAAAAATTTTTATTTTGAAAGTTATAGCATAGCATATAAAATTTAAAAGTGTTAGGGCTTTACCTGAATCGTAAGAATTTAAAAAAAAGAAGCAATTGACGATCGAGTCTGTAAAAATTAAACATTAGCTTCGTCATTTATCGGATACTCCGTGCGTTGCTGATTTGGAATATACCAAGTTTGATACCTCTATGTTCAAAACTAACTTAGAAAATTGACAAAAACTGTGTCAAAAGATCAATGCATTCAACACATTATTTAATATCGTTCTCTTTGTAACACATTGATCTTATGGCAGAGTTTTTGTAATTTTTCTCAGTTAGTTTTAAAGATATGACTATCCAATAAATGAACCATATACGGGATGTGCCATTTAAAATAACGAAGTTGATGTTTATTTTTTACAGACTCGATCTTCAGTTGTTTCTTTTCTTAGCAAATTCTTACGATTCAGGTAAAGCCCGAAAACTTTGAATTTTGATATGCCATGCTAGCTCTGCAAAGAAAGATTTAAGCTAACGTTTTAAATATAACCAGAAACCCTGTACATAGGTTTTTGGTTATATTTAAAACGAACTTGTAAGTATTCATAGCACACCTCTTCCAATTGTAAGAAATTATCTGTACGTAAGTTTTGCTGGGGTTTAAATTAAATGAGATTTATGTAAAATTGAAAAACACTTTAAATTTTCTTAGTTATTATAATAATTACCATACCGTATGTGTGGGGGTATTGTTGCAATGAACTTAGTATCCATGAATACAAATAACAGCGTTTAAGTATAGTTTTGGTTTATGTTGGCATGGACTGATTAACCCAAGTTTCCCAACAAGGTCTATTACTTTCATATACACATATTTCTAAGATTTGTCTGTAATTCTCGATATTATCATGTTAAATTTTTTTTATGAATTGGTACATCAACATTTTAATTTTTTTTTTGAAAAATTCTATTTGTTAAACTTTCATTAAATAGACAAGCGTTTGATTGAGTTTAATAAATCAGAGTTTATATCATTAGAATCAAATCATATTGCTTTTTAATTTATTTATTACACACATACCTTCTCCCTCAGTTATATTAAATATTGCCATAGATTATTGATTGGTGTAGGCGCTGTATAGATTCCATTTAAGGCTTTGTATTTAATTTTGATTTTTACTTCAGAAGCTGTTCTGATATTATTGGCATTGGCAAAACTGTTTGTAATTTTAATTGAATCAGATAACTTTCTATCATTTATAATAATAACTCAAAGCTTTTTCCATCTATCTTACTTTTATTTAGTCAGCAGCTAACAAATTTTCAAATCTCCCTTGTTTTGTTACTTACTTGAAATATCAATTTTTCATGAAAATGTTCCTTTTTCGTATTCTTGTTTTTCTGTATGTATTGTTCCTTCTGAATTTTATCTTTTTCACTTACATTGTTACTAATTTGGTTTTTATGTAGCCAGTATAGTTTATCCTAATCTTTTTTTAGTTACTTTCACAAGTTGTTATTCTAGTTTAGCCGCGTTCGTTATTGTCATCTTTTTCCTCGATTTGCTCTGAAAATTTGACATTCACGAGGTATGTGTATTTAAAAGGAAAATCCAAGTCACGTGCCTGTCAAAGTGTTAGAGCAAATCGAGGAAAAAGATGACAATAACGAACGCGGCTTTTATGAAACATGCTTCTGGACTTGGCAATTTGCTTATTTGAAAATCAAGAAGGTTAGCCAATTCTGACAACATTGCATGTAAATTGTCAACATTAACTTCATATTGGAAGAGTTTTCGCATTTAAATGGCACGAAACAGTCTTATTTCTGAAATTTATTTTTCAATTTTTGGCATCAAAAGTGCTTCATCCGCAAATTTTTTCGCATTAATGTGTTCCATTTTATGTAGTCTTTCCATTGAATCCAAAAAAATCTTTAAAATCGACAGTGCTTATATGACACCAGACCCAACTTGAGTTTTAAACGAGAATGTCGCGATTCGGGAACGCTTCTGCGATGGAAATTGAGAGAAATATAGAAGAACTTACACCAGAAATACAAAAAATCAAAAAAGTCTATATGGAAACAATTTGAAGAGTTCTGCTTCCAGAGAGGGTTCCGTATTGGAAGAAAAAACATCCATAGAAAATCTGGCTGGAATTTTGAAAGATTGAGCAAGTAATATGCGCAAAAAAGTTGGGCCATACTACAAAGAAAGTATTATCTAAACGACTATCTGGAATGTGGTTGCAAAACTAGTTCAAGAAAAATTTAGCAGTTCTTTTGGAGTTGCTGCAAGAGATGCCAGGGAAATTGCAGATTGTGCCAGAAAAAAGAAAAACCAGTTCGTCGGCATTCAGTTACGTTGAATTTTTGAAAATATTGACACTTTATGACAAAAATACACCAATTGGACTTCAGAAGAAATGATTCCATGTGTTATCATACGAAGTGGCTCTTCGAGGAGGTGAAGCATGTAACTGTTTAATCGAATTTTTTGAAGAGGAAAAATGTCACGATGGACCACTAACACTAACAAATAGGATTGGATACAACCCTATATTTTCGAAAACATGTCAAGGTGGGAATCGCAGTTTAACGGACAGCAAATGGCATATAAGGAACACTGCTAATGAAGACATCTGTCCTGTCAGGTAAACCAAATCTTTCTAACCTTTTCCCAAAACTTTAATAACAAATACTCTTTTTCTTACACATTGTTCAGAAAATTCATTTCAAAAAGGGGAGGCAAACCGTCTTTTTCTCACTAGTAATCTGGATTGGCAAAAAAATGCGTATGGTACAAAAAGTGTCCGGTTGGTAGAAACGAACTCACAAACTGGACAAGCATTTCAGCTAAAAAGATTGGCGTGGAAATGTACTAATCATTCTCATCGGGCCACTACCGTAATGCAGTTAGCAAAAACCGGAGTAAATGAAAATCAGTTAACAAAAATTACGTGCCATGGCAATGTCAATTCAATAAAACCTTACTGGACAAAGACTTTCACGAAGAGTTGATAAATAAAATGAGAGAAAATAGGCATTTAAACTAGTTCAATGTTTCTTCAGTTGCAACATCGGCCTCAAGTAGCGTTGTTTCCGGTAAAAGTTCATCGGGTGCGGTAAATAACTTTAATAATTGTGCTTTTCATTGTCACAACTTTAATAACCAGTTTTAATAAAATGAAATGATTTTTAATTTAATATCTATTTGTTATTTAAATTAAAAACAAAAATAAATAAAAGTAAAAAATAAATTTTTAAAAACAAGCTTTTAGTTAAATGCCCTAAAAAGAAGAAAATAAATTTTGAATTAAATCAAACCCATTATTTTGTTACATTATACATTTTTATGATATAAAAGCTTGTCGCGAGATTTTCCTGTTTAAATTTCTCGCGACAAGCTTTTATATCATAGAAATGTTTAATGTAACAAAATAATGGGTTTGATTTACTTCAAAAATATTTTTCATTTTAGTGCATTTAAATAAACGCTTGTTTTTAAAAATTTATTTTTTACTTTTTTAGTGGGTATTATGGTATAGCAAAATCACAAATTTAGTAAATATTATATTTTTATTTATAAAACTTAGATTCGTAGTATATAATAAAAGCCATTTTGAATTTTTAATATCTGATACAAAAAATATATTCCTTGTCCCGAAAAACCCCCTAATACCAATTTTAAACCAAATCGGACATTATTTAAGTATGGCCTTCACCACTAACCTTTAAAGGGAGGTGGGAAGTGTAAGCAACACCACTGTCTTCATAAGAATAAACATTGGCAACACCATAGTTTTATATTTTCATTTGAACTATAAACGCATCCCAAATTTGAAGCAAATTGGATATGTAGAAGTCAGCTAAAATTGACTTGCAACATTTATCCCAAAATCGACCATGTTGAATCCGTCATCTTAAATTTTCAAAATCTGATAAAAAATTCCTTGTCCCCAAAAAACCCATATACCAATTTTAAAGGAAATCGGACATACTTTAAGTAGTGCCCCCCTACCCTACCCTTGAAACGGAGGGGGAGTGTAAGCAAGACCATAGTTTTATATTTTCATTTGAACTACAAGCGCATACCATATTTGAAGCCAATTGGATATGTAGAAGTCAGCTTAAATTGACTTGCAACATTTAACCCAATATCGGCCATGTTGAATCCGCCATTTTGAATTTTCAAAATCTGGTGGAAAATTCATATTCCTTGTCCCCAAAAACCCCCATATACCAATTTTAAACGTAATCGGACATACTTTAAGTAGTGCCCCCTCCCCTACCCCCGAAAGGGGGGGAGTGGTAAACTTAACAATATTATAATATTGTATTGTCATCGGAACTGTAAACCTGTACCAAATTTCAAGTCAATCGGACATTTAGAAGTAGTTCTAATTCAGCTTGCAAGATTTGATTACAGACAGATCCACAGCTGAAAGTAAATAAAAGCTTGTAATAATTGTATGTGGTACTATTTTTGGAAAAGAAAATTTCAGTGGTATTTTTTTTAAGAGGTATATATTGCCAAGTAAATTTTTTATGCCTGATAATACTGCACATGTGCGGATTATCGATAATTTGCACTAATGCAGTATTATCGCGTAATTTTGATATGATTGGCTAAACACAACGGTGGCCCCACTAAAGCGCTTGTAATTATTGTTTGAATGTAAAATTGTTAAATGAATATACTTGGCCAAACTTATTCCGATACCAGACAACCGCGTCCCCGTCCCACCGATTAGGAAACATAAAACCCCCTGTGGCGGGCGGCTTCCTTTGGATCTCGGTGTTGTGATGTTTGATTTAATGTTTTAATGTTCACGCACGGCGTATCCAGCCAAACAAACACTTTCGGTTTCTAGAACATTACTATTTACGTATTTGCCGCTTTTTATTGCCTGGAAAGCCGCTGCGCGACATACACACAAAACGCGGGTGGTCTAGTTTTCGAGGAACTTTTTTCCGAAAAAAAATACTACTTTATTGCCATACATATGTAATTATTTCGGTGTATTATGATATTAATTACACCAATCTTTTAGTAGTTATTTTTGAACCTAATTAGTTTTGAATTTTCTGCTAATTTTATGAGATAATAATCTGACGAAAAAAACGCATGCTTGCTATAAAAGTGGCATAAGAAAAGAGTTAATCTTATATAGGTATATTTGACATATGCACAAAATTTTCCATACCATAAGAGAAGTGGTATTATTGAAAAATAGCTTAGAGTATAAGAAAAAATATACCATGTTATGTTGTCTAGGCAACTTTGGTATTTCCATAAAATCTGTTCTGTTTGTATTGTAAATAAGAGACGCCAAAGTCCATATAGCAATCGACGTATTCAAAAATAAGTCGCCAATATGAACCGCTTTGGTGAAATTCAAGAAGACGAAATCGATGAAAATATAGCGAGAAACCAACCAAAAACCCAGTAAAATCCAAGAACAGCATTTGGGGGCAATTTATGTCATTTTGCAACGAAAAAAAGTACATATTTGGTTCCATATCCGAACTTGCATCAATTTTAAAAAGCTGGGCCGACAATATGCGGCAGAGAAACTATGAATAATATAAAAATATAAAAATAGTGGACAGTCAAAGTTATTTGGAATGCTATGGCGAAATTGCTGATGGAGAAATATTTAACGACTACAATATTAAAATAACAAACGAAGAAATTTGATTTAAATCAGCCCGAGATGCGAGAAATGGCAAAAAGAAAAAATTATAGGATATCGACCGCAAATGGCGTTTTTTTTGACCTATAAGGAATTGAAAAACTCATCGAAGCATGCGACGAATTAACTCCAGAAGGTCTATAAAGAAAAGTGTTTTTTTTTTGGTTATCTTATGAACTCGCTTGCAGAGGAGCAGTAGGCGCAAGAGTAGAAACAATTTTTTTCAAAGAAGAAATTGGCAACCTCGGAGGAAAAACACAGTAGAATCAAAAAACACGCCAGAGGGTAGCCGAAAACTCGCTGACAAAAATAGTTGGTAAAAAACGATGAAAGAAAACCCAGCTTTTGCCCAGTAAGAATGTACCTGGAAATCCAACATAAAAGAAGAAAAGTCATCAACACTTCATTATTTTGGACTCCAAACCCTCATTAGAAAGAAAACTTCCGGAAACTGGTTTAAAAACAGTCCTGTGGGTGTAAACGAGACCTCAACTTGGACGAAAAAGCAAGCACAAAAATCCGGCCTCAACATCACAAAAAATTGGGGTTACTGCCGTATCCAAGCTAGTCAAGAGCGAAGTGTCGCATGTCGGAGCTAAACTTAATAAAAATAACAGGTCATTCAAATCCAAAAGCAGTTACAAACTACCAAAACGTAATCGAACAAAGGGACCAATATCACCACTAAAACATAATCGAACAAATGAGGGAACATGGAAAACAACCGCCTAAACAGCAGATGCCTCTAGCTCCTGTGGCAAGCAGCACCAGCAGCAGTCCTACGTATATGCGGTACGATATCCTTATCTGTGGAGTTAAAGTTTGCATCAGCGGTGTAACACCACAAGGTATATAATTATATGCTAAATAATTTTGTGGGCAAACAAGGTAATTTATTGTTTGCATGCATTATTCCTGTGTAATGTATTTCTTTGTTTTCCCTTCAGGTTATAAATTGCCGCAAAGCTTGAAATTTCCCACCGGTTGTCAACTGTTCACCACATAATGACCGTATGATAAGGTATGACTTCCGTATATACGAGATTCAAGTTTGTTCCATCTGTATCCGTGTAACGTTATTTTCGTTATTTTACTTCGCTTAAAATGACTGAAACAATTACATTTAAATAGAGTGGATACTCTGAGATCTTCTCTCAAGACTTCACTTTCTATTTCTCAACTTTATAAGGTAGCTCAAAAACTAGCAGTTAATCTAAATAACACATAATATTAGATGAGCAGGTGGCAAGATAGAACATAGAACTTCATTTCGTTTTTCCTACATAAAATCTATTGTAATATCAACAAAAGTTAGTTAGTAGACATCAGCTTAATGGTTTATTGTACTGAATAAGAAAACTAATATTCTGTGTAGCGAAAGTAGGGCGCATTACTTGTAAAAGATTAAAAAATACAATTGGTCTTTACAATATGTCTCTCTTCTGACTGACTAATACTTAGCTTCGTCCAATTATTCTGTAATCATGCGATCGTATTGGGACCTCCCCTGAAACCGTTTCTGCCTATTCCCAAGTTATTATCTGTTGGGTTTATCGAGGACTTATTTGGTTCACAAAGTATTGATTCCCTCCGATTTGTTTGGTACAGCAATGTGTTTTCTTCAAACAGTCGTGATCAGTCGTGCAGATTTATAACATGAAAGGAGAAATAAACTAGTCTAACTTGCTAATTAAATAATATTCAAGGAAATATCATGTGAACATCAGTGACAATGTTAACATATGATGAAGCAATCTCAAATTGAAAATTCACTGGTAAAAGCAGATATATTCAAAAACTTAAATTACACTGTTAAGTTGAGCAGACAATAGGCAAACATTATAAATAAATACTGTTACTCAAGATATCCTTTTCTTTATTTTAAAATTCAAAAGAAAATGATGATTGAAGTATAAAATTCAAAAGAAAGTAATGGAATGCCGTTCCAATTTAGTAACTCTCGGTAAATTTAAATAAAAGGAAACTTTAAATTTGATAATAAACAGAGAAATAGAGGTACAACCTCTAACAATGAGTCTTATGACTGAAAATAAGTAAGTACTATGACTTTACTTAGGCCATTGGCACATAAACGAAAACTGAGCGCAATTGCGCCTCAATTTAATTAAAGACAAAGATAATATAATCACTATCTCGCATCGAGATAGAAATTTAGATAAAAGATAAAACCAGATAAATTTACATATGCAAGATTAACCTCTCATAAATGTAAAGTAATGTCGGTACATCAGGATTGAGACTAGACAGGGCAAGTGATAATAATTATATGCTTTATGTAACAAATAAATTGACAATTTAATTAAATGAGCCTGAAAAGAAAAATATTAAAACCAGCAATACTATGATGGAAAATTCGGAGAAATTCTACTGAAAATTCAATTTACTACCTTATAGAATTTACTCCGAGAATTAACCCAAATAGTACTGCTCAATTTGAATGAAAATACGTAAAAAATATGCGTGACCCCTGAACGACAAAATAATTACGTTCTCCTTAAATTTGGACTAAGCCTCTTTCAAATTACATGAATTAATTAATGAGCGACGCAAATATTTACCAATAAATCGGTATTATTACCCAAAAAGGTCACGACAATAATTTAAAAAAATATATTGAAGATGTAAGCTAATTAAAAGTGGAATATAACAATGCTAAATTCTTGCTTTAGTCAAATAAGACTAAACGAATCATAAACAAATATTAATTATGTAGTCAAAAATTAAAGAATTAGTTAAATACAGTCGGACTTGCCGCTGAAGCAGTTCGACGGCTGAGCGGCAGAGGGGAAAAAACCCTACAAAAAACAGGTGGCGGCGAAGGCCGTCAATAGCAGTAGTTTTGTTTTTAACTGTTTTGATAGGGGCTGAGTGAAATCATATTTTTTTTATCGCATTCTTTTCGAAACTTATTACCCGTGCCGTTGACTTTACATCGCAAGATGAATTAAATATTTCAAGGTTAAAGACCAGCACTTACCCGTCAACGTCTCAACACAAGATAAAAGATCTCGTATTCAAAATTCAAGACGTTGGACAAAATTATATATGCCTATGTTTTATTGGCTAGTTTATAACATGTGATTAACACTATTAACCACGTAGCATAAAGTAATAGAAATACTCTATATTAAATATAGTAATTTATAATAAATTGAATTCATGAATTGTAGGTATAAAATAGCGTACTGCGCTCCTAAAATCGCTAATCACACGAAATAAACCCATTCGTGAATTGAAATGAAATGAAATTTTAGTGTAGCGGAATAAGCATACCTATATTCCGTTACATCTGAACTTAAGTTCACAGAGAAATACAAAATTCCCAACAAAGTGCAATTTTCACTCGGCGGAAAATATGCTAATAATATGAACCCCCTGACAATTTATTCATATCTTCATAAACAAACTAAATATATTCATACTATGTTAATGTAAAAAGAAAGGTAGGGTTCTAAACTCAAATAAAAAGAATAACGAAATTTATCGACAAAAATCAAAAACGTAACTGTCTTTTTCGCAATCTGCGTAATCACAATGGGCCCACATTTTGTATATGCACTGCACCCATAGTTCATGTGGACTGTCCTCGGAAAATTTTCCTTTGCAGAAAAACATACTGCATCATTTATTAGATTGGATTTTCTCCCTAAATAGATGTCTGGACCAAATAGACGCTTATACTTCTTACTTTTTTGATCTTGATCTGATCTTTTTTTTGTCCGCTTCTGTTATGAGGTTTTTCGCCGAGCCAACGTACTCACGAGAAGTGCTAGATGTAGAAATCTGCTCTTGGCTAAGACGAGAATTTAACCATGTAACTTTTCTTTTCTTGGTAAGTTCCTCTAGTTCATTCTTCAAAGGTGAACTAGTGTTTACTGCCGCGGAAGAAGCTTTTCATCCTCTATTGGACATATTTCTTTTTGGCTGGGGAACCGAAATACTATGAACAGGAAACAGGCAAAATTATCTATTGTGTTGAAGACCTTAAAATCTGCAGCCGGCCTGTGTAGGGCCCTTATCTCCCTCGGAGACAGTCAATGGCACCCCCTGGCACCACATCAGTGAAAATTCCCCGATGGTAAGGGAATATTCCGGCCTTTGAAAAAACATTAGCACTGAACATACGCTTGGTTAAAAAGGTCTGCAATATGATACGGTCCTAAGCGCCGCTCATGATGTATTCAAAGACGACTAGTTTACTGTAATGGGTTTTCAGCCCCCCATACCCCCAACAACAACAATACTGGGGATTCTATAGATGGCTTAGCATGTTTATAAAGTGTAAAAACCAGTCACGAAATTGGTTGCTTGACATTGCTTGGCATTCCCCTACTGACCCGAGGGGTCCATAAGATTACTGGACATCGGCAGAATGAAGCTTCCACCAACAATCATGCAACCTATTGTTGACCTTCTTTCAGCTGCAGTAATTGCTTCAATTTTCCTTTTACCTTTCATGCGAATTATTCGAGAAATTTTTGTTTGAACAATCGATAGGCCAGTTTCATCCACATTAAAATCGCGATCGGCCGTACATTTATGCTTTTCATATTCACTCTTCAGAAGATCGAATAACTTGTTAGCGGATTCCCTGTTCAAACCATTAGCACTTAAAATTGAAGAATCCGTAGGTTTGCCAATAGAGAACTTGTCCTGTTAACGACTCAAAAATTGATGTAGCCATGCAGGTCTAGCTCCTTCTTTACCACCGCGCGTAAGATTATTACGCTCGGCTAACTGAGCATCTTTACGAATCAGTCCATGGTAATGGTATTTATTTTCTATTAAAATTATATATTGAACCAACTGCTCTTCAAGATAAGTTGGCATGACAGGCTTTCTTTCTAACTTATTTTTAACTAGATACTTCTTCCGCAGAATGTTCTGTTTGATGGACCAAACGTTGCTATGTTGTTTTTGGCACACTGAAAAGTTTGACGGGCTTTTTGAGTCTCATTGCTTTTTCACGTACGACAATAATCGCATTAATCATAACTTGTTTGTCCCAAGTTTTCCCACGAGGTGTTCCTGGTGAAAGATTTCTTTTCGGGAATAATCCTTTCCGTGACATAATGGCGAGCCTACAAAAATGAACCCTTCTTTCAAATCTTAAATACCAAAAGCAAGGGGGTCCATATTAACAACAATTTATGATTTAAGAAAAAAATAGGTTAGATTTTGAAAGTAGTCTATTCGGATATTTTATTGACAAAACAATAGAAACAAAGCCTATGCTGAACTACTGAAACACTCAGAACTTACTTGCCACTCCATGGGACAAAATTTTCGCACAAAACACTTCGCAAGTAAAACAATACCAATCGTTTTGCACCATTTTTAGCAAACTAGTAATGCAGTTGTGATTATTAACATATAGCTGTCACTGGAAGTTTCATAATAAAGGAGGGGTTCCATATAATAAGCAACTTATCCACAGATATAAGTCCCCTTTGCCTCCAATGACAAAATCGTTAAAATAATACTTATAAAATGTGCAAATCGAACAGAAACCATTACCAACCAAAATCAAAGAAACGTCTTTTAATGAAACGACCGTAAAATCGAAACGATTTATTTTCGTTCAAGCAACCGACCACAAGAAATATTTTTAAAATAAATTTTACGATTGGTTCGAACGCTAAAGTTGATTTAAATAAAAATAAATAACATCTATACAAATACGCCAAAGTTGTCTTTACATGCCGACTACATCTTTGATCTGGGTAGTTTGTAATCGTTTGTTGGTTTGACGCGTGTTTTTGTTTTGTTGCGAAAATAATTATCTTTTTTGAAAACGGGAGTCAAATTGGATCAATTGATAAATGGTACCAAAATAAGATAATCAATAATCAATAGTTTTTGAGAGCAAAAAAAAATCAGTGGATAAAAGTGCGCGATTCGCGAAAATTTTTAATACGTGCATCCCCATTTTCTTTATTGCATTTTTAAGAAAGAAATTACATTAAAAAAAAATTAAAAGTACCATGAACGAGAGACTACCAAATGAAATTACATAAGATTTCCTTACCTCCGTTTACATAAATCACCTAAGTTAAGCTTAACTAAGCCGGTTTAAGATTACAAATCTGGCTTAAAATTGGAATTATTGCGCCAAGTACATTTAAGCCTAGTTTTATAAAGGTGAGAATAATCTCCTGACCATATTATTTAGTTTTTAATCTAACTTACCAACCTATAATTTTGTAATATTTTAAAAACATTTTTTATGAGTGTTTTCTGTTTTGTGTCTGTTGAAGTTTGCAGCAATGGAGTAACCAAAGTCACGGGTTACTATGAATGAAAAATGTTATTAATATTGCCTTGAAATTTAAGGACGTAATCGAAGATAACAACACATACTGTTCCAATATTGATAACAAAAATGCAAGAATTGCTTCAGAATTTAACGCAGGGAAACCCAACTCCTTGTGCCATTCTGCAATTTGTTTACAAAAAGCTAATAAAAAAAAACAAATTCACGCAGTGAAATCCAAGCGGTCACTCATACAAGTACTAACCACGCCCGACGTTGCTTAATTTCAGTGAACGGAGGAGAAACACTTTTTACTCTTAACAAAGATGTAACAGCTGTACCTATAACTATGTTCTATCTCATTTTCTCGCGGGCTATATCCTGTAGATCTCGTTTTAATGCCGATTTTTCGTTTCATCGAGCTCAAATCAAATCCGGTATAAAGAAGTTTTTACTTTAAAAAGGAAGTTCGCAAACAAGTCGCGGAAGAGAGGAAGCAAGTAATGCTAACAGGTGGGGGCTCACTTTTTAATATTCCCAAAGATGAGTGTTATGATATTGTTCTTTTAATTCTAAATAACAAACGCATACATCGTCTAACACATGAGTATGACAGCGGTACTATACAGAAGCCTATTTCAACATGTGAAAATTGCAGTGGCTTTGTACAAGACAATATAGCCTAAGCCCCGCCCATCTGCCATTAATCATCAACATTTAATCGCCGGAATAGGGGTTTTATATGGACACCGATATTGAATTTTATTTTATGGTTGCAAAACAGTTACAAAATGTAATTTTAATGCAAAATACCACATAACTATTAATTGAACTATCAAAAAATAATTTTCCTTGGTAATTTAAATGACACATTTTTAAATTATTTGCAAATTACGGCTGTGTCGCAGGCTTTGTTATATACGATTTCAATACATTTAAATCCAAATAACTTGACCTTAGTATAAAAATAGTTAAAGACAAAGTAATTTGATTTATTAAAAAAAAAAATAAATTTAAACTAATTAAAGTTGTTAATTTTGGAAGAGGCAATAATATAAAATAAGATCTTTGTTATTAGTTGGAATTTTACCAAAAACTATTTTATTACATATTTTCTATTACTGGGAAGGATGGGGGGAGGAGGGGATAAAATAATAAAAACAGCATAATATCTACATAATTTATTAATAACGTTGAATCTTTGTGGCGGGTTCATTTTTTTACACTTTTTGTTTTCGGATATTTTGCTACCACGGGGGAGGGGGGATTGAGGAGGGGTTAGAAAAAGTGACACGGAGTTCTAGCTCCTTTTCAACCCCCACCTTGGTGGCGAAATACCCAAACACTGTATATAAGTATGTAATTTATTAATGTCAAAACTATGATCCATGCACACCAATAGGGCAATAATACATATTGAAATGCAAAAGAAATGTTAAAAATAAGTATGGCAATAATATGTGATTTGCTATTTTAATACTATTTTAAAGTATATTAAAAACAAATGGTAATGGGTAATCCTGATATAGAAGCATAAGGGGACACATAAAATACAATTAGGTATACTTTAAAGTTTCTTAACATGAGCATACTGCATGAGGGTCCCATGTTAAAATAGAATCGAGTACTACAACTAAAAATGATTGAGGTTTCATTACTGAGATATTGTCTTTACGAGCCAAAAAATAAAAGTTTCAGCTTTGTCAGATTTAGAGATAATTGTAGGTTCACTACAAAAACAAAGTATTAATTCTATGATTTCAAAATAGTAAATTTAGTAAAAATTTTGTACACATTACAGGGTCGGTGTCGGTAGAACTCAATACTCCCTAAAAAATTGACAAATATTACACGATGTAATAATAACTGAAAACTGACAAGCTTCTAACAAAATACGAAACATTTCAACAATTACTTAAGTAGTTAATCAGAAACTAATCTGAGACGTACCTACTTACATCGATTTAAATTTTTATAATAAAAGTACATACCTGCTTAGGTATGTATATGTAAATAACAGTTACATGTAAGTTACATGTTAATATACAAATACCAGAAGTTTCTTCTTAATAAAAATGAACCAATACACTAGTCAAAATATTGTTACGTTTTTCCCGTGGGTTCTTAACAGAATTACAACTTTGCTATTTTCAACTAATACTCTCTTTATTCACTACCACTGTATTCAATTTAACACTCTATATTACTCTTATAACTTTACAACTAATGTCTATTCAACACTCAATGATTAACTGAACTGAACTATCCGACTGACTAGCATTCGCCTTAGGTCTGCTTATATATAATCTTAAATCTATCGCGAATATTCGGGAAGTATTCCGAGACCACTCTATACGATCTCGACGAGGCCATCGAGATAATTCCAGCGATCCCGAAATTTCGCGTCCGGCCGGGCGATGAGTCATACAGACAAACAAGCGAGGGGCACGGTGGCTAGTTGTATAGGGTAGCACAAAAACGTTCGGATGGTTGTTAGGCTAGCCGTAACATTGCCTCCCTCTTAATTCTGATCGTCCCGATCAGCTACTTCATGTCCGTGATATGCTTTCAACCTGTCGAGGTGGACAACTTTCAGTTTGCTTCTGGGGCTACGCTGAATTCTATACACAACGTCATTAATTCTTTTGATGACCGTATAGGGTCCTTCCCATACTGGTGTTAGCTTGGGAGATCTTCCTGTCTTCCTTTGCGGATTATATAACCAGACTTTATCGTTCATCCGAAATCCCCTAGAGTTAGCTTGCAGATTATATCGAGCCTTCATTCGGTCACCGGCGAGACGTTCAAACGGTAGTCCCACATCATTCTGTTTCATCTTCCCACTGGATCTTGTCTGGGGTCCTTGACTTGAGGTACAGTTTGAGCACTGCTGGCACCATGATTTCACATCCTGGCAGTAGTTGACCCAGTAAAATCTGTCGCGGATCTTGTCAATCATTCCGTTAACTCCGAGATGAGCACCAAACTTTCTATTATGTACTTCGTCCAGAACTTCCGATACCCTCTTCCTTGGAACCACTAACTGCGTCTTCACTACTTTGCCATCGGCGCTTTCCCAGGCTCGTTTAAGGAGTCCATTTTTAACTACCAGGGAGTCCCACTGAGCCCACAGAGATTTAAAAGTAGATCCCTTAGTGGAAATATCTCTCCAGCTTGGTCTTGGTTGACGTTCTTCCTTAGCTTTTAGTAGCAGTGCTATTTCATTATCCTCAAGCTGATCTTTCTTTAGTTGCTCTGTGGTCCACTGCTGATCAACCTTAAACTTGATTCGCCTAATGGGAGTGATTCCTTCTCGTTGGTCAATTCTTTGGCGATGTTTACAATTATCCTCACATGACCTTCTGGATAAAGCATCTGTATTACTATGCCATCTTCCTTCCCTGTGCTTAGCCTTAAAGTTATATTGTTTCAACTGTTCCTGACTTGGCTTTGAACTGCTGTTGTCTCTGGATGGAGCTGTAGGTCGTAGTTGTACTCGACAGTCTCTCTTAAAATGCCCAATTTTGCCACATATATAGCACTGATTTGAAACATTTCGATTACGTGGCCTTTTTAGTGGCTGCCGGAATCTTTGTACTTGACAGTCCCTTTTGAAATGCCCAGTCCTGCCGCATCTATAGCACTGATTTATAGCGTTTTGATTACATGGTCTAACTTGTTGGCTCCCGGAATATTCGTACTCGACAGTCCCTTCTGAAATGTCCAGTCTTTTCACATCTATAGCACTGATTTGATGTATTTCGGCTATGTGGCCTATCTTCTATTGGCTCCTGGAATCTTTGTACTCGACTGTCCCTTTTGAAGTGTCCAGTCTTGCCACATCTATAGCACTGATTACGGTTGTATGGCCTAACTTCTAGTGCCTCCCGGAATCTCCCCGTGGCCTGAAGAACTTCGGTTAATTTCTTCAAAATGCCGCCCATTTCAGTTAGTTCACAATTGTTCACCAAATTTTCTTCCTTGATGGATACGTCCCTGATTGCTGGCTTAGAGATGTTACAGGCCTCCTCGATTTCCAGAGCTCTACCCAAAACTTCACGGCTGCTATCAAATTTGGCTAGACGTCACATCTTCTGAGTTTCTGGATCTCTGTCACCGTCCACGAAATATTCAGCAACAAGTTCCTTTTGAAATTCTTCTGTCGCCCCCGGGTAGGCCAATTGAATGAGACGTCTAATGTCTGCCTCAAATTCTTGCAGGTTTTCACCAGGCTTCTGATGTCGGGACTTAACTTGTGCCTGATAGAGCTGTCTTCTATGTTGGTCGCCAAATCGTCTCTCCAGGACAGCTAAGTATGTCATATTTCCCCTGTTGGCTGATGGGAATTGTCTGCAGTAGTTCCATGGCAGATCCACGAAGCGCTACCACTAGTGATGTAGCCATTTCTTCATTATTCCAACCGTTGGCAACAGCAGCGGCTTCAAATTGCCTTTTGTACATTGTCCAGGATGTTTGACCGTCATAGGGTGGAGGTTTAATATATTGTTCTGTGCCGAATACCCTCTCGGTGGATCCTTGATTTTTTAGTCTGGAAACTTCTGCTTGTAGATTCTTCATTTCTTTCTGTACGTCTCCTACTTCTTTTTGTACAGTTACAACTTTTTTTTTGTATATTGTTTACTTCTTTTTCAAATTTCTCATTTTGCCCGTCCAATATTTTCTGTAATTTTCCTTGCTCGCCTACAATTACATCCAGCATCCATTTCTGCAGCTGTTCCTGTTCTGCTTGCCTTCTACCTTCAGCCTCTTCCCGTTCCGCTTGCCTTTTATCTTCTTGATCTTGTAAAATTTTCTGAAGCCGGTCCTGTTCTTTTTGCCTTTTATCTTCCTGGTCTCTTAAAATTTTCTGAAGCCGGTCCTGTTCTGCTTGTCTTTTTTCTTCTTGGTCTTGCAAAATTTTCTGAAGCCGGTCCTGTTCTGCTTGCCTTTTACGTTCATCCTCTTCCCGATCCGCTTGCTTTTTATCTTCTTGATCTTGAAAAATTTTCTGGAGCCGGTACTGTTCTATTTGTCTCTCAGCATTTAGATTTTCCATGAAATCGGCCAACATTTTATTAATTTGCTCCATTTCTGCCGTTTGGTGCCTTGTATTGACCATAGAATATTATAAAATTTTACCAGAAACCACCAATCAAACGGTCTCGTATATTATTTTAATAGCGTCATAATAATAGATTTGTTTGCCAAAAGATAAAACAACACAAAGGTTTTCTACTCTTTTATGACATGCTTACTGCTATTACTACACAATAATGACTTTTATACATTTACTTGAAACTATAAGTTTAAACAACAATATTGTCACGATTTGTATTTTTTATCGGTGACGACACGCCTTACTTAGCGTGTAGGAGAGTAACTCAGATTTAGGAACGCACTACGTCAAGTTGAGAAGAGATAATAAAGGAGACACATCGATAAAAACAATAACAAGTTTATTTACAAACAAACTTAACAACGGTTAGATTGTATACTAATAAAGGCGTGTTTAAGATTATAGATGAATTAAGAGTTTACACTATACCCAATTAATATGAAATGCATGTCTTCTCGAGGGAGGCTTAGTTCAAAGTTTATCTAGCAAGCGACGTCACTATTTTATTAATACAGTTTATGTGAGCGGGTTGTCTTTTATTTAGGTATTTGTTCTGATATTTATGAGGTAAGTCTTTTTAAGTTATCACAAATTGCTAAGGCACCTTCACTACTTTTTGAGACTCCCCAAAAACTATCCCTTCACTAGAAGCTCTGATACTTCATAAATTCGACTCTCTCTATACTTTTTAGTAGCCCCCGGATGCCGTATACCTATGCATACGTTCACCCAGGTTAGGTAAGGACCTGACAACCTTATACCTGTGTATAAGTGTTCTCAGTTATGGGGGTTGTGGGATAGAATAACTAGAAGTGGACGTACCTGTGTACTGTCCAGCGACCAATTGAGCGGTTTGAGAGACCCGAAAGTCTGATTAACTCGGCGTTTGTCTGCGTATTTATATGTTACAAAATGCTGATGATTGCATCATTAAGGATTAAAGTCGCTCCCGTCGACCGCTCAAATTGTTTATAATTAACAGTGAATGTTTATATAACATTTTTCAAGTTCAAGTTCAAACTTGCGACAGGGTGATATTTAATTAATGATTTTAATGATTTTAATTAGTTCACACATTCCCCCTCCCTGATAAAGTTGGTCCCCAACGTTTTAACATGACTTATTTGCTTTAAAAGAGAGAGAACCAGCCTCAATTCGAGAAGACATACTGTATTGCACCTAAATTTATTAAAATTTAATATATATTTCGTCAGTGGACTTGTTCTGGCATAGATCCACCCATTTCCATTTCATGTAGTAAGTTCTTGTGTGGTTTGCCTCGCTCTTTGTGCTAGTTATAGGTACATGTAACAAAAGAAAAATAGTTTTACAAGTTATCTTAACAATGTTATAATCTTATCCTATGTTTTCTTATTTGTGACAACTTATTAACAAAATCATAATTTCATAAACCCGGCTGTTTACTAGAGATGTATTATTTAAAAATGTTTTTGCTTTTATGGCCAATAACGTTTTACGTCTTAATATTCATTGTGTTAATAAAGCAACTACGTGACAAACGTATTATTTAAATACGGTTCTGTTTTTAACTTATTACTAATTATATATGATAAAAACTCTCTCGATTTGATTTCTTTAAGCTTATTGATCTATTCTACCCTATATCTAGCGCAAACCTATCCGTTTTTGAGAACATCTTTTTATACTGGCTTATAATGCCATTTTTTAAAACTAGATTTTTATGTCTATGGACAATAAATTGCCTTTCATATGATATCTCCTCTATTAAGATGCGTCCATCCCAACAGAGGTGACATTAATTCATTGTCTTTATAGCTGTTAGTTTTTTTTTGGAAAAGGTCTGTTAGTGCGGTATATCTATAAAGATAATGAATTTTTTCCCTTGGCATTAAAAAAGCAACTCATTTCGGCCCTGTCTAAAAATAAATTACCTATCCTATATTAACAATATTACGGTATGTTAAACTTATTTCTTTTTAGAATAAATTGCAAATGCCGGTCCTGTCTATATTCTATTTAGCCATTGTTCTTTACTTCTTATTTTTAAATCCATTATTTACAAACTTATCAAAACTATATAGTATATAGACTTTCCCGTCTATGTATAAAATATTTGCTAACATCATAGTTTATTGACTCAGTTATATTTCTTGACCTATCCAAAACTTGCTTATATGGGTATATCAAATGACACAATTTATTTTGCTGACTTAATTCAACATGCCAGTTTTGTTTAAAGCAATAAAATATATTTGCAACATATCCTATGTCTTTATGAATCTTATTATTTTCTTAAGTTATCGCCTGGCAATTCAATCTTGTGCGATTTCGATGAATTAATATTAACAATGCAATGTAAATTAATAGGAAATTATACGTTACGCTTCCGTGGGTCACAGATGGCGACTGCATATGTCATTTTCGCAGATTCCTTGTGTTGCGGACTGCTTGGTTTACACAAAGTCTGGTAGATGGTGCCTGTAGCGGTCTTCATTTGCAATGCTGTCTGCCGTAGTTCGTAGTCTCGCAGACTCGGTTCTTTTCTTTGTTCTTTGTTCCTCGAAAGGCGTGGTAAAATGGCGTCGACTTGATTTGTTTCTTCGTGTGTGTGTTGGCATTGGATGGGCTAAAGAATACAATCAAATATAAGTATCGTAAATATGATTTTTGGCAATATTAGATACTTGACAAGATTTGATTTAAGGTTTGTTATTTTTTAAGTTATCTAATTCGTTGTCTACAGCTGCTGGTATTTCATTCATATATTATAATTTCTTATACTTTTTAATCTTGTAGAAATCCCTAGACTAAGAATGGGAATACTTCTGCTAGTGATTGTTAGAATGGCTAAGTCTTGTATGGACTTGATTGGTGCTTTCCAATAGCTCCTGACTGGTCCTGGATTGTGTTGTTATCCATGCGGCATGTTCTCAATACATTATTTGCAATTTCTTACTGATTTGCTATACTATACACTTGTTGGTATCTCTTAGTAGAATACATTCGGCTATTGGTAACTCATAGTACCCGGTTTCATTATGAAGCTAATTACTAAGTTGTGTATATTTTTGTTTATTTCACTCTCGAGACATACCAGGTTTTCTCTTAGAATATCTGGTTTTATTAGATATATCGTACTTTGGTGGTGTTAACGAGCATAAGAATATATCTTGTATATATATTTTTGCTAAGTCTAAGTTTGTTTTCAGGCTTCCATGTACTTCTGATATGATGTGATTGTTTATATTTTCAGTGTAGTTTTTTAACAATTTGATTTTTGCTTCTGTAATTTGTAGTGACTTCACCATCTTCTCTGTGCTTTTTCCATGCTACTGGATTGCTGCGCAAGCCTTGTCAGTGTTGAATCCAGACCATTAGATATAGAATCCATACACCGTCTTAGATCTTCAGTATTCATGACCATGTAGTCCAATTCTACGATGAAGGATACAGAGATGGACAGACCTTGGTTGTTTCCTAAGGTTCGTTATATTCCAAATATTTATTAAACTATTTAACTCTTTATCGAGTGCTACTGATAACTTTTCCATATATTTTAGTCTTTTACAGTTTACTCAGTCTTCTAGGCATCCGAATTTAAAAGCTGGAGAGGTTTTTGTGGTGTCCAGCCATGGTTCATGGGGTGGTCCCCTCATAAGGCTTTTGCAAATATCTCCACTTCTTGGCTGCTGCTAATTGTGGTTAATGCTATAATACCCTGTGGAAAATTTAATATCTACTTATTTAACTTACGTACTATACCTATTTATATTTATATTATGTCCCCTTTATCTATCCCTTTTCTTTTTGATATTGCATATCTACATATACCTATATTTATTTTATTATATTATAGCCTATTTTTCTTCGTGTTTTCTCGTTACATATTTATTTACATATTGTTATTATTTATTTCCTAACTTGCTTTTAATTTTTTAGGTGTATGTATTTTCCGGATCTGACTTTAGCAGAGTTCTCCTCTCCGCTTCCAGATGCTGTTCTCTATTTGGTTCATTTGGGTCACTGAGATGATGCTACTGCTATCAACTCGCCAGGATAGGTTTGCTAACTTTATATATACATATTTATTTTATCCTGATATTGCCATTGTCTGCTTTAGATATACTTCTATATATTTCTATTTTATCTTATGCTTCCTGAATTTACTTTACATATATTATACTAGTTTTTCCTATTTACGGTATATCTTGTATGTATATAACTTCTTAGCTATAACCATTTTTTCTTTATTCTCTATCTATGATTTACATATATATTTCTTTATCGTCCTTTTACTTGGGTTCTATGCCCTTCATATCCTTTTTAAGCCTTTATGGTACCAAATTTTTTCACTGGTAGTCACCCTAAGCAACTCGTGTATTTTGGCACACATATTATCTATCTTCTTGGCGCCTAAATGTAAGCTGGAAACGCTCCTAAAAACGTTTTTCTTGCATTCTTTAGGCCTGGATATGTTAAAATTGTTATAATAATCATCCTTGTATATACTTCTTACATATTGTCAATGACCTCCATTAGTCAGTAACTTTTGCTTGACCTATGTATATGCTTTATTCCTCTGATTCAACCCTTTATCTTTATATTTACCTTCTGTATTCTCTATATATACTTTCTCCACATAGTTTTATTCTATTTTCTCCCCTAAAAGGACCCTTCTTTGTAACATTTAACTATTCTAGTTTCATATACTTTCTGGCTATACCTTATTTGTACTTTCTTATTCTATATATACCGTTTAATAATTTCTCTTAACTCCTAAGTGCCTTATATTTTTATTCTGAGATTTTATTTTACTCCTAACAATTTTCGGACTCTATTTTCAAAGTCTTCGTGTTCCCGTTTATTTCTAGTTTCCTCATACCTCCTGGGTATATAATTGAATATCTGTGATGTCTCCCATATTTTCCTCTCCCTGATTGGTGTCTCCTATTTCGACGTCGTCGTTACTAATAGGAGTAGACTCTGTCCATGGGTCATAATATGGCAACATTCTACTGACATGTACCGTATCTGTAACCTTTCTCTTTCCTCCAATTTTCTCTACTTCATAGTTTACCTCTCCCATCTTTCTTACTATTTTGTAGGGCCCGAACCACCTTAATAATAATTTCTCACTGCGCCCTACTTTTCTTATAGGGATAAATATTTTTACTTTGTCCCCCTCTTGAAACTTTAATTCTCTATGCCTGTCGTCAAATCGTACTTTATCTTTTCCTTGACTTTTCTTTATATTTTCTACTGCGATTGCCCGTATTGCCAACGCCTTTTCTCTGATTTGGAACGAGTCTGTTTGTATTTCACTATCTGTTAACGCTGCTTCTACTGGGAGGGTAGGCTCTCTGGCGAATGTAAGCATAAATGGGCTGTACTTTGTTGTGTCTTGTATGACTGTATTGTAGGCAAACGTTATGAATGGTATATATGAGCACCAGTCTGTTTGTTGAGTATTGACGTACATTGCCAGCATATCTGCAATAGTCCTATTTAGTCGTTCCGTTAACCCGTTACATTGGGGATGGTATGCAGTGGTGAATTGGCTTCTTACCCCCATTATGATTCCCACCTCACGTACTAATTCTGATTGGAAAGTTTTCCCTCTATCGCTCAATAAAGTCCTTGGTATTCCATGTATTAATAATACCTTTTCTAATAAAAATTTTGCTACAGGGCCTGCCTTACCATTAGGCAGAGCTGCTGTTATTGCATATCTTGAGGCGTAATCCGTTTTTTTTTATGGCAGTGGCACACACACTAAAGGTAGATCCTATGGCGCTCGACGAGCGGTGTGTGTGCGAAGATGTTGATTGACACGGTTCTTGAATATTTGTAGGTTGTAATTAGTGGGAAACAGATGTCCTGGAAGTGAGTTCCACAGTGATGCAGTGCGCCAGACAAAGGAGTTCTGGTAAAGCGATGTTCTAGGTGTTTCTAGTTGTACGACGAACTGGTGCGCCCCTGGCAACTGCTGTGAGTGCCTGACAGGAGTTGCCAGGGGCGGGATTATGCGGGCCAAATCCTGGGAACATCTGCCGTGAAAGTATCTGTAAAACAGAGACATCTCGGCCACATGTCTGCGATGTTCCAAACTATCCAGATTCCGGGTCAACTC